>JAOXYD010029891.1:0-14193 GCA_028565735.1 Pinacopodium congolense | reverse complement strand
ACTCGGTTTGTAGGGTGGCAGTGGTACGTAAAGCCTCTCTTCTTCTTTTTCTTCCTCCTTCTCTTCTTCTATATCCTTGCCTTTCCCTTTCTCTTAGCTATTCTTTTGCATACTCGACTCCTCCAGCTACTTACCACTCCGAAGTGTGATCGCCTTAAGTTGTTCTTTTAGGTTGGCCTCCGTGTTACTTGGTAAGCTACTTGCAGTTCTAGAAGATAAAGAGTTGGCAAGTTGACCTACCTACCTCTCTAAGTTGTGGATGGATAATGCATGATTCTTTGCAATCTGGTCAAACTTTGCCTCCCAGCTTGAAAGCCTAATGCAACCATCAACATATCCATCATCCTATCCATCTTATTCTACAAAGTGTTAAAGAGATCTTGTTGAAATCCGGGAGATCCTTGTGCTCTCACTTGGCCTCTTGCATTGTTAGAATCCAAGAAAATTTGGGGTGATTTTTTCACCTAGGGTTATAAGAATTGGAGTAAGGGTTATTACCTTTTTGGCTGGCCCACGAAATTTACCTGTTCAGTACCATCCACTCCTAATAAGAAACATCCTGTTGTATCATGGTTGTCTTGCCCACATAATTCACATTATAATTACAAGGCTTTAACGGAAGATGAGGATGCTCCTTGCATATTATTGAATTGCTTAGCGAGGGTTGTAATATGAGCTTGTAGCGCTGTTACTGAGTCAACTGGTATCATCCCTTTTTGCTCATTTAGCCTTGACCTACTCCTCTTACTTGACCACATACAACTATTGCTCACCAACTCTTCCAAAAGTTCGTGAGCTGCCTCAATGGTTTTCCTCATCAAGGATCCCCTAGCAACTACATCTATAGTCCCCCTGGTGTTATGAGTAACTCCATTATAGAACGTCTGTAATAAAAACTCTCTTGGGAGATTATGGTGTGGGGCAGCTTCTTTACAACTCTTTGAACCTCTCCCAAGCTTTATATAAGGGCTCCAAATCATTTTATTGAAAAGTCGTGATTTACTTGATGATCTTTGTTGTCTTGATCAAGGGAAAATACTTGGCAAGGAAGGCTTGAGCTACTTACTCCCATGCGGTAATATGAGTTGAACTGAGAGAGTTGTACCCTGCCTTTGTTCGATCCCTCAAAATAAATGGAAATATTCTGAGCTTCACAGCATCATCAAACATTTCATTGAACCTGAATGTGTCACAAATCTCTAAAAAATTTGCTAGATAGGTGTTAGGATCTTCATTGGGTAGTCCATAAAACTGCACACTATTCTGAAGTATATTGAGGAGTGCATGCTTGATCTTAAAAGTTTTTATTTGAACCATAGGCCTTGCAACTCCTTGAGGGCTAAAACCTAACCCCAAGAAATCCATCAGTGTCCTTTAAGCTCCTCCTTGTTATCCTTTTCCCGCCATATTTCTTTGCATATTTTCTTGGCATTTTGCTATTCTTAATTATTGTTTGTGTCTTGTTATATCTAGTAACTTCGCTTCACTAAGTTTGGTAGACATTTGCGTGCTCTTTGTGTTCATACACCTACAACCAAACAATAAAAAATATAAAAAAAATCCTTAAATCAAAAGAATCCAAATTGAATAAGATGCTAAAATTGCAATCCCTAGCAATAGCGCTAAAAACTTATTTACTAATTTTAACTACAATGCAAGAATACAGATCGCAACTAACAAACTAAATATCTCTCCTATTATAAGAATATTTCTACTAGGTTAATTCCCACGACCTTTTAATTCCAAAAACTCATAAAACATGTAACATTTTGCCACGTCATCCTGTTAAATCAGTTTTTTTTCTAACTTTGACCTTTTCACGGTATTTTCATTATATCTTCATCCATAGACCTCCTTTTAACTTGAAATTTGATATTTAGGCTCGTTACATGTTTTTCTAACTCTTTGTAAAATTTCATTACAATCCGACCTCTATAAGGGCATCTAATTCATCACCGAATGTGTTGTATGAAAACTGATGTTGATTTCAAGTCTCATTCATTACCTATAATTTCAAGCATCAAAGTGCATCAATCCATTCCTTAAATAAGTTCATATTTTACCCTAAAACATTAAACAATACCAAAAACAATCAAACACCTAAAAGATAATGAAAAGGGATGTAAAAGTTCATACTAATTAAGTTTAAAACGAGGTTTGAGAAACTGGACTGGATAGGCTGGTTAATTCAAAACTGGTTGGTTTACCGGTTCAATTTCTTTTAAAAACCCTTAAACTTAGGAACAATAAGATTGGAGGTTGGACCAATCGATTCGATCTAGTTCGATTCGGTTCGACTTAGTTTAACTCGCCGGTTTGACCCCTTTCAACTCAATTCAACCCAACTCACCTCTCTTCACTTCTTTTTTTTTAATTTTTTATTCCAACCCCACTCCTCCAACCTTTTTCCACTTTTTTTATTTTTATTATCTATTAAATCTATTATTTTTATTTTTATTTAATTCTTATATGAATTTATTTATTTATTTTATAATTTTTGTTATATTTTTATTTTAAATAATAAACATTAAAATGAAAAATTTTGATATAATATATTTTTGATATTATAATTTAGTAAAAGATTAATAAAAAAATAAATCAATAATTTATACATCTTATTATTTTATACTGGTTTAAGAGCGATTTTATAACGATTTTATACCGGTTGAACCTCTAAACCTTTAACTCATTTCCTTATCGGTTTGATGTCCGAACCGATTTTTACAAAATTGGTTTAAAAAACACAAAAAATACTTAAACACCTAAAAATAATATAGAAATATAGTACGAAAACACACTTATCAGTGATTAACCTCTTAAGTTCTTTTTTCTTTAATGTCCAACCTTTAAATTTTTTTTTAATGAAGTAACTAAATTATTAAAACGAGATTGATTAAAAAAAAGGTAGAAAGCTTTAGTTTTTTGCTGACTTATCTAACAACACTAGACACACGGACATCCCCATGTGCTTATTTTACCATATGGATGTCCATGTGTCCATTTTAACCCAAACGTGACTCGACCCTTTTAAGGCCAAATATTAAAAGCAGAAGTAATACCCAACAAGCCTTAGGGAAGGTATATAATGGGTTTCTAAAGGGTTTAGGGACATTTGTTAACAAAAACTAGTTATAGAGAGGTTAAAAGAAGACAAAATTATGTAGGGAAAAACTAGCCATAGCAGACAGAGACCTATACGGTAGGTTTGAGAATGTATACGGCATTCTGTTTACCTGCCATATACCTCTCTGGGAAACAAGGGTAACACGGTGCCTTGGAGGTTGTAGTTTAGATCCTGCTAAAAAGTCGTATAGCTCCAGACATACATGAAATATAGTTTAATTCAATTTTCCCTTTCAAAATCATTTACTAGCATTAATTAAAAATTCAAACAAATTTTAAAGAATGATTCAAGCCTATTTGATTCATCAAAACATTTAGAAATTCTAAGGACATGAATTAACCTATATGATGAAATTTTTATGTATTTTTATAAAACCATGTGCAATGCATGATAATTCTAAGCCCTTAGATCAGTTAAAATTTAAGTAAATTTTAAGTAAAACTTATAAACACATTTGAAACAACCTAACTAAGGTCTTGAAGCTACCATATTCCTTATTCTTCCATCAACTTCAATTTTCGGTTTCAAGTTTCAAGTTTTCCATTTAGAATTCATTACGAAATGCAACTATCTTTAAAATCCACAAGATAAACCTAAATCATTAGTAAACAAACATGTCTTTTTATCATCAAATCTAAGATTGGATCCTCCTTTGGTTCAATAATCTCTCCTTTTTTTATGATGAAAAAACATATGATATTATGAAAAGAACAAAACACATTTTAATTAACAAATTTATTGTAGCAATATAACCAAAAATCTCCTATCTAAAAAATGTCAAATCCAATTAAAGCTCCCCCTTAATTCGTGCATTAAAACAATCATGCTTTCCCTTAATCCAAGCTCTGCCTCAACATATATTTATATATACAATAACATATGTAGAAGAGATTAGTTGTTAAAGGAACAAACATATGCTTATACGCTTAATTATTAACTCAACTTTAATGATAGGAACAAACATTAAACAAACACAACAAAAATCACACATATTTCCACCCCTTTTTGACATCATCCAAAAGATTTAAAAACATGCTTGAAAACCTAAATCAATGAAAAAAAACATCACTCATTCATTTAGTAAATATATCTGCCAATTGATGTTACTTATCAACAAAATCTAATTCAATTTCACCATGATGTACATGATCTCTTACAAAATGATGTCTTATCTCAATATGCTTAGTTCTAGAATGTTGAATTGGATTCTTAGTTATGCAAATGGCACTAGTGTTATCACACATTATAAGAATCTTTGAAATTTCCATGCCAGAATCTCTAATTTGTTCCTTAAACCAAAGAACTTGTGCACAACAACTACTGGCTGCCGTATATTCCACTTTAGTGGTAAATAAAACTATCAAATTTTATTTGTTACTAAACCATGAAACTAATGCGTAGCCTAAAAATTGGCAAGTTCTAGAAGAACTCTTCCTATCTAACAAGCTACTAGCATAATTCAAATTCAAATATCCTATTAATTCCATAAATGCATTTCTAGGATACCATAAACCTAAGGATGATGAACCAGCCAAGAATGGCTTCATTGTCAAAGAATCTAGTTGTTAATACTAGGGATATTGGTGTTGATTATTCTCAACTTTATCTTATTTATTTCTTTTGATATTTTACTTTATCTTGTTTGAGTTCAGATTATGCACATGTTTTTCTTCTTATGATTATAGGTTGGCATCAACATTGATAGAAGTGTTTAATGGATGGCTTATGAGCACCGTGGAAGTGACGCCTATGGATATACTTTAATGTATCATCCATATTACTCTTCTGGTTGGGCTTATCTTGAGCCACCTCCTTTGACCTATTATCAATAGCAAGAAGAAGAGTGGAGGCTAAGAGATACATATTAGAAGCTCAATTCGAAGGTGAAGAGGCCTCTATTTTTAACTTGGTACCATAAGTACAGTAATCACTTCATCAAGAAGAGGGTGAAGACTAGAAGCACTGATTAGTAAAATCTTATATGCAAATGAGGCTAGGCATGAATTTAGAAAGGCTCAACAAATTGATTTAGAATCTTCCTTTCATAGTTTAGTGATGCAGATGGGACAGTTGGATGGATTAAATATAGAACATGAACAAGAAAGTATATTCAGCATTCTAGAAGTGGATCCAAGTGATCAATTTGAGTAAAATTCATTTATAAGTGGTGAGGAGCTAATTAGCCAGCTACTTAAGGAAGAAACTTACACTATTGATGTTTCGGTGTTTATAGTCGATAAACAGGTATCTATGTCTATTAATTTTATTGGTATAACAATCATTGACTACAATTAAGAGATTGGGTACAAAAATCCTTTTCTATGTCACCTTATACAAGTAAATGGAGGAATGGAGAGCAAATTGGTATTAGGTATAAATCCTCATTCATTATTGGTATGTCATACCAGATATGAGAAATTTGGCTGAAGGTATGGACCTAGGAAAAGAATCATTATTCTATAACATTAAGGTCTATCCAAAAGACCTTAAAGAACCTTTTCTTGGGAGACAACCCAACCATTTATGTTTAAGCTCTTGCTTTCTTATAGGATTGTAAATTTTAATTTCAATTTAGTTTGAGTTTTTGGTTATCTTTTTGCTTTCGCTCTTCTTTCATGGCTTGATCTCTTATCTCCTATTTTTCTTGGATAGATGCCGAATTGACAACGTATACATTCAGAGGAATTTCTTTTTCCTTTCTCATTCCTTTTGTCATTATTGATGTTATTTAAGCATTGAGAGGGATGTGCGATTCATGTGTAGGGTTAAAGGTATCATAATAGATACTTATCTCCACTTGAATTATTATAAGTTGAAAGTGATTATTTTAGATGTTTACATATAATAACCTTGAAAGTTAGTTTATTGTTAATTGATTTACTTTAACGTGATTGATGTGGTCAATATTGATTGACTCCTGAATGACTACTAACTTTTATTTTTATTTTATGGCATTGCATGTGTTTGAAGACCATTATAAGTTAGGTTTTTAAGGATGTCTATATGAGTTTTTATGTAAGTTTGAAATGAGGTGTTTCTTTAAAAAAGTATGTGAATAAGTGAACATAAATACATTCTCTTTGCTGGCTTCATATCAATAAAAAGGCCGAAGTTAAAGAGTGGTGCTAGTAGTTCGTTAAGTAATTAGAACTCTTCATGACAAGATGTTCACTTTCGCATGAAAATAGTAAGTGTCCTCTCAACCAAGCCTATAATGCTCTAATAAAAAAAAGAAAAAGAAAAAAGTTACTTTTGAACAATTTTGTATGATGAATAGCACGAAATTAGTTGGATGCTTCTTATTACATATAAGGGGTTGCTTTGACTAACAGTGTGAATGTGTGTGTGTGCATTATGTCGAGTATTAGTTATGATGGAGTTAGGAGACATTTACTATGTCAATTGCATGGATTTGGATTTTAGTATTCCAATTAAATTTCAACTACTTTTAAACTTATTCCAAGGGAGTGTCTAAGTAGTTTCTTAAGGAGATATTGTTTTGAGTGATTTATATTTGTTTTTATGCCATTTTTTAATGTGTTTTCACTCCTAAATATCTATAAAATATCATATTGATGAGTTCTTTTTATTATACTGTAAGTTCAAGTCTATTTGGGCTTAATTGGATTGAAAATAATATAAAAGGAACTCAAAAAACCAAATTGAAGCAGGTTTGTGAGAATTTTGAGGCCTTTAGAGCTAGAAGAGACCTGCAATTAATTTAAGGATGTAGAGCATCATGTTATGAAGTTTTACATAAAATTTCAAGGCCGTATGACAAATCATGAAGGATTTTTCAAGAAAAGAGCAAGAAAAACTCAAACAAGCACCATTCTAGGTTGCAAGAACATCATATGAAGAATTTATATACCAAATTTCATAGCCATTGGTGGTGCATAGAACGACTTATAAAAGAAAATGTGAAGACAAGTAGAAGTTGTCAATTCCTAAAAATTTAACTACATTTTTTATAGTTTTGAAGGGTAATGTTGAAAACTATAAGAAAACATCTCCAGTACCCTAGCAGCCACTCAAGACATATATAAAGGTTGTAAAATATAGAAAGAGATTTTGGAGGCTAAAACAAATTAAAGAATAAAGTTTTCATATTGTCTTTGTTATTAATTAGGTTTTGTTTTCTTTTGTTCTTTCTTCACATTGGGCAGGTGAATTAGAGCCTTCAAGAGCATCCAAGGTGGATTGAATAGTGGGATTCCATTGAAAAAGATCAATTTTGATTATATTCCTTCATCTTTGTTTCTATTTTGTATTGACTATTTTTTTTCATTAATGAATGTGTGTTTTCTTTCAATATTTGTGCTTAAATTGCTTAGTTAGGCTTAGGATTTGATAGTTCTTCTTTGATTCAAGGATTTTAGCCTAATTAAAATTCTTAATCTAATATTCCTTTAATTGGCAATATTAATTATATTCTTAGATCACTAAAGGACGCATGACTATGGGCTTTTAGTTGTAGGTAGATTAATTATTTTCCGCAATTGAATTTAGATGTTGACTGACTCTAAAGTATTTTATGAAGGTTCTTATATCTAATAAACTTAGGTTTAAGCATCCTAAAATTCATGTCTTTTATTCTAATTTGTTTGTTAGACATAACATACTAATTAAGTTTAAAGGAGAAAAGGTATTTCCATTATCGGTGGTTGTATCTCCTTTCGTGTTAAATGCCTTAAATCTATCCATCAAATTATTTGTTCTTTTAACCTATTTAAATTTGAGGACCTACCTAATTATAATTTGTGAAACTCTTAATTCATTAGCTCATGTTTAGATTGAGCATTGTTTATTTAATTTTTTCTTTTTATTTATTTTACTTAATCAATTTGGATCTATCAAGATAATTAAACATTAATTGACTTAGTATTACGCTTAGATTACTAGGGGGACTATACTCGATTCCTTACTATTTTATACTACTTATTGACAAGGTGCACTTGCCTTTGGTTGGCTTAGGATTATAATTATTCAAAAATCGAGTTTTTATAGACTATAACAGGGCGTATAAAAAAGGTGTTATAACTCTGACTTTATAATTTTCTATTACTAATATTGGAACAAAATATCAATAGTGGTGTTGGGGACTAGAAGCAGGAGCAAGTGGATCACATTAAAAAAGAATAAATCAATGGTGTCCTTCTTCCTTTACTCTCTTTTATTTTTATACAAATATAGTTTTATTTTGATTTATTTCTTTGTTTAAAATTTATGATTGTAACTTTTATCCATTTAATCTCTCAATATTTTTATCCTTCTTAAATGGACTTATTGAATCGCTCAAATTGTTATTTGAGAAAACTGAATAAGAGATCAAGAGATGAACAGTTCTAAAAACATAAAACCAATGAAAACAAATAAAAACAAATAAGACCAAAGTGATTAGACTAATAAAGATTGGGATATCCTAATGTCCTCAAACAATGGTAGCACTTACAGGAATTAATTTGGTTAAGATTTTAGATGTTATTAAATTTCAATTCGTTCTTATTTTTTAAGTAAAAATACTTAATTTGTTTTATATCATGTTTAATCAATAGGTTACTTCCATTTGGATGAATTTTCTCTTTTAAATTATTTTTACATGACAAATGGTGTTAAAAAAGTGAAGCTTACTCTTGTAAAAATAGCAATGGCATTTTGGATGAATTTGCTCCTTAAAAATGTAGCACATAAAGAGAAATGGAGTAGTAGTGTTTCATGGTGTATTTTAGCGGATTTTCACCAAGGAATGATGACTTTGATAGGAGGAACATGTCGTAGCAATTGGGAGCATAAAAGTACAACCAATGAGTATGTGAGAAGATAGGAGGCTATCCATCACATAAAATGCAACATGTAGCAGCTCATTTATTCCATCTAAAACATAGCACAATTGAGTTCCCTTGGGGAACATACAACTAAACGTTTTGGACAACCTTTCTTTCCACTTAAAATGCAGCCACATGAAGCGAAAATCCTAGTGAAATGGCATAGATCATTGGTGTTTAAGAGAGGGCTTCAAAACCACAGTAGCAAGTATGTTTAGAGGAGCTTCCAAAATCTTACAAAACTACATCACATGTAGTTTTTTTTCCTTATAGGCTACGCATCCCTAACTAAAAAGAAGAAGCCAAAAGCTCCAGGAGGGCTAACAAATAAAATACATCTAGGAGAGTGGAGTGAAACGTGTGGAAAACATAAAAGGAATGGATAGCTCTAAGTGGAGAAAGTGGTTGACACTTTCCTTGAAAAAGCCTACTAGGTGGGGATGCCATTAACCATCTCTTAGACAGCTTCATTAGAGACAGTGGAAAGTGGTCTTGAGAGAGAGCTTGGACTCCTCTCCTGGCGTGGACAGCTTTGATAAATATTGGAGGTTTTCCTTAAGATTTTAGTTGCATGTTTTGCTTATTGGTCATTACTTTTTGTTTTCCTTTAATCTTTGCCTTTGTTCCTTAATGTTGTTTCTTTTTTCAACAGACTAGGTTGTTATTTTCATTTTCATTTTCAAATGTTATTGTCAATGCCAAATGCTTGAAATTTTCAGTTGATTACTCAATGCTTTCCTAGTTTTATTTTCCTTATGTTTGATTGTTTATTTGAATTTCTTGACAATGTTTTGAACCCTGTTTATGTATATATGAATCATGGTTTTTATTTTCAAATTTTCAGCTTATATTTCACTTATTTGGGGTTTTGATTTCTAAATTTTCATATTTGTTTTGATGAAATATTAAATTGTGTGAAGTTTTATTTATTTTTAGTGTCTTTAGTTCATTTATGCTAGGTAGCTATAATTTATGCATGTTCTTAGGTTTTAATTCATTTCATTTGAGTATTTTTTAAAGATATGTATGTTGTAATTTTTTGTTAGAATGTTAATTTGGATTTTGTTTAATTAGGTTTTAGTTTATTGCCTATTAGCTTAAGTAACTTAAGTTTGCGTTAGGTAAAGGGTTGAATTTTTAAGTTCTTTGGTTAGTTGTTAATTTTCTAGCTTGATTTTCTTAATTTAGATATGGGTTTTGCTTATTTAATGTTTATGTGGATAAATTTAAACATGTGTGGTTAGTCTTCTTAGGGGTTTGGAAATATTAGAGGGATAAAGCGATGATAGATGTGAGATTGAAGCTGAACTTATGCGTAATTTGGCATTTTTAGGTATAGGTTGGTTTGGGATTTAGGTTAAATGTCAACTACAAGCTCCCCTAGGGTTCCTTCATTTTTATGTAATTGTAAATTTGACACTTTTAGGTATAAACACTAGACTTCAATAGAGCTTGTTTTCATCACAATAAATCTAGGGAACACAAGAGAACACCTATTCTTCAATTATGTTTTTATGAATTTGTTGTGGAAAGAATTACAAAGCTTTTGCAATCACTACACACCTTCAGAAGACTGGACACGTATAGTAGATTGGTCAACACAGGCTCCAAAGCTTTAGTTAGGGTACTACATAGTTTATAAGAATGGATTTGGTTGTGTGATGTATGCAATTGGAAGAAGTGTAATCTTATCATGCAAGGCACGAGTCAAAAACCAAGGGTGGAATTGATAAGTCAAACACTATGGTTGCGTTCCCTACCTAACACACTTCCAAACTTTAATTACTAATTAAAAAATGAGGGATGCCTATGGAACTTGATTCTAGGGAACACTGCTTCACTTGTTGATAGATTATTTGACTAGGAAACATAAGCTTTGATCCTTAGCTTCTTAGTTTCCAGCTTTCTCTGTATCATAATCCTACTTCTTGAGCCTTGATGCTTACTTTGTTAACAACATCTCTTGTACTAGTTTTATATTAATTTAATTTTTTTAATTTATGAAAAAATTGTGTGATATCAATTGATTTTTCAATGGGTACTGTGTTTTATTATAAGATTTAACTGAAACCATAATTTAAATGCCAAGAACTAAGGGTTACATTGTTAGATTGGTGAAATTATTTATAAATACTATTTTAAATTATAGGTATTGACTTGTCATCCATAATCGTCACTAGTTAACGCTATGCCTTTGAATATAGAGAGGTCGTTCTAGGTTATTATGCAGTTAGGGGGTAAATTTATGATCGTATCATATTTACCTATAATTAAAGGAACATAGGATGAAAAAGCTTGTTTGTCGCTAAAGGTTAACTTCTTCAACTATAAACAAGAGCTTGTTAGGAGGTAACACAACCATATTCTTTGTTTTTATGCATTCTAGTTAGTTTCCATTTGATCCCTTTTACATTGTTTTGCTTGTTTTGTTTGTAGGTACATAAGTGAGTAATAATCTCTCCATGAAGAACTTACATGGTTTACTTATTTTAGGGGAGTATTCTTATTCCTATTCCTTCTCTTATGATTATACTGCTTTTGTGAAATTGAAGGCAATTTGGTTTACGTGTAGGGGAAAGGAAAGGATGAACTTGATTTGCTCTTTACATATAATACACAAACAATTTGTTATAATTATAAACATGATGATTTGACTATTTCATCTTATAATGATCTTTTTTATTAGTAGAATGTTAATTATAGTATCTCAATTCAATTGCTACTTTTGACTTAAATGTACATTGATAAACCTTTGAATGATTTCCAGCCCTAAAATTTTTATTTTCCTCCATTTCTTTTGAGTTCTTTAAATGTGTCTAGTCAACCTTATTTATGATGTTACATTTCTATTATCATTTTATATGGTTTTCCATAGGATGTATTGCTATGTCTTAAAAAATGCTTGTTTGTTAAATAAAAGGAGCATATTTTCATTCTTCTATCTTCATATTGACGATAAGTTCTTGAATGATAGTGTTTTCTAGTGTAACTTGATGCACATTTACTCCTAAATTAGTGTTTATGTGTTTAATTGGTTGTTGGAATTTTTAACTTGTAGATTATAGCCTAAAACTTGAAGAAAGTTTGAAAATATAAAATAGTTGAGAAAAGGACTTAGACGATGGCATGGATGTACCAATGTTTTATTATAAAGAAGCACTGTTTTGCTTCAAATATAGGAGTCAAATAGAGAAGGTATTATGATGCCATTTGACTATTCTTTAAGAATTATTTACTACCTGACATGCAAAAACTAGCTGGATCTCACTCTCCAACTTGCCGCAACTTGTCCACTAGCTTTAAACATTAATGCAATATGCCTGATTGAGCTGCTTCAACATATGGTAGGACTAAAGAGAAGACTTACATAAATATTCACTTATAACGACTTATCAAATTCTACTCTTAAACTTGATCTTTTATTTTCCATCTTCAAGATTAACTTTAACTCTTATCTTTCTCATCAACTTGGGTCTTAATACATCTCCAACGTACTTCATAAACTTCATATTCTTCTCTTCCCATCAATCATCAACATATATGTACTTCACGTCATTACCAAACCCTCTATAGCTTCTTTGCATCAAACCTATCTTACAAGCACAAAAAGCTCTACAAACACATTAGTAAAAATACTTTGTCATCATCAAAACTGTAAGTCCTATGGCACCCAAGAGGGGGTGAATTGGGTATTAAAAACTTTTTGCAAACTAAAAACTAGCAACCTAATTCAATTTTAAAACTAAATGCAATCACTAAACCAAGATTCAACCTAATATGGAATGTTAATGCCAATATCAAAGCGAATGAAATAAGAGAGTTAGAAAAGGACATAAGACAATTTTTTAAGGAAGTTCACCTACCCCAAAGATAAGCTTCGTCTCCCTTCCATCTACTTGGTGGATGATTCTATACTAATCAAACAAGTACAATCTTTTTCAAGGTAAAGAGTAACCTTTACAATCTTACTTTCCAAGGGTGAAGAGTAACCCAACACAACCACAATCTTGTTCTAAGGTCAAGAGGAACCTTTCCCTAATCTTTTCAAGGCAAAGAGTAGCCTATACAATCCACAATTTATCAAACAACTAAAATCCCCCAAATTCAAGTAACCAATTACACTTTAAAAAGTGTTTCACTTAATGCACAATTAAACCAAGGGCTCTAGCTTTCAATGAATGATATGAATGAACAATTGTAATCTTGAAAGCCTAAACAAACTTAATATAGCATAATTCAAAAACAAAAACATGTATAAGGACAAGCAATATGATCAATATGAGCAATTCACAAATTCTGGACAGATTAAGCACTCAATGGATATTAAGCTCAAACTACAAATATAAGTGCTTAAAAATCAATCCAAAATACTAGAACAATCTTAACACCTTATGTGAACTAGCAGCAATGATTTTATACACTCAGAATAGATATATGTGATGAACTTTGTGATCAAATGAAGAACACTCAAAACTTGACAGTTTTAATGTCTTGACAAACCAATGCACACAAATGATTAATTGCTCAACCAAAAATTTGAAACTTAGTACTATATGATTCTTAAGAACCTAAAAAAACATAAAACAATAATTATAAACACAAAGAAGTAGGTTAAATAGGTTGAAATCGGATTCAAACTCTAAACAGTGAAAACAATGGCTATCTTGATGTATGTGAAAGTTCTAGCTCATTGATAGCTTAAACAGGTCTAATAAATTCAAAACTAAGTTCAAACACAATCTAGAAACCTTAAGCAAATAGAAAAATTAAACCACTTGATTTTAGAAACACGTTTAAGCACTTGAAATTGAATTTAAAGCTGGAACAGTCTCAGCAGAGATAGTTTTGAAATAAGCACAAGTTCTAGCTTTGATCTGTTGAAACAATGCTTCTAAAATGTAAAAGATAAAACAATTAAGCTCCTAGACACTTAAGTAAGATATTAAACGCAAAAACACACACACAGAAACACAATTCTGTAGCAAATGATCGAAAATAAATAAGAGCAGTGAAAGAGTGTACTCTTTGAAGCTTGTGACGAATTCAGATAATTTTGTGTGTCTTGTAGTGTCTAGTTTGTAGCAATTTGTTTCTGCTGGGTATTTATAGTATTAAGAAGTTTATGGAGGGTTTATAGTCGTTAGAATGAGGTCAAAAGGAGTAAGACCCAAAAAGGAAAAACTAGCCGTTGGGTTCTGACCAGACAACGGCACCCTCTGCAATAGACAATGGCGCCGTTCAGCT
>JAOXYD010029880.1:0-14194 GCA_028565735.1 Pinacopodium congolense | reverse complement strand
TTCTTGAAATTAAAGCCCATTTACTTGATTTTAAAGCATAACCAAACTTTAGACAAGATTAAATGGAGAAAAAGTAAGGTCTTAACCATAGCATTATTTTGATTTTGTGAAGGACTTTAATCAAGCTTTAAACTTATTTAAATTTCAATTAAATCATCAATCATATAATCCATAGCTAATTGACACATTTGATAATTTTCAGAATTTTTCAGAAGCAATCAAAAATCGTTTATGAAGTGTTTAAGCCAAGTAGTCTAGTTTAAGTCTTTTTCCAATTTTTAATCAAATTTTCTAGATTTTTCCTAAATAATTGTAATCCAATCCTAATAGTTAAGCAATATTTTTTCCCCGTGAGTTCGACACTCAGAGTCTAAAAATTACTCCACTTTATTACTTTTGCAACAGGTGCACGTGCCTTAAAATCCGTTGGTTTTCAAAGTAAAATCACTTCAAAATCACCTCGTAGATTTAAAGTCACCTAACTAATGCAACACCAATCATAGAAAAAAGTGTAAGTAAATGTTTCTACCCTTGACCAAAAAAATATTGGACTAGACAATATGTTTTGAAAAAGAACAACTGAGAGGGAGGAATGAGTTGATTTTCATGAAGTTCTTTATAAGCATAATATTGAAATTAGTGAGAGTCACTTCAAAGAACTCAGCCCCTTCAAAAACTAGAGATCTCCTAATCTTAGAGGAACCATCTCTTGACTTTTAATTATGATTGAAAATAAAAATAGATTTCAAGGAGCCTAAAGATAAGCTCTAAAAGTATAAAATAGTAAATACCCCGAAGAGAGTCTAATAATTAGAAATTGTAAGGGTATCAAACTTGTTTATAACCAATTCACAAAACCAGAAAAAATGGATATGATTTTTAAAATATTGTTTTATAATTTTTCTGTAATTATTTTCTCGTTATTTTGCTTTGTATGCCTTGTTTTCTTTTTGCTTAGTTTATTTGCTTTATTTGCTTATTTTCTTTTATTTGGTCTTTTATTCAAACTTGTATGCATACTCAGGGACACAATCCCGAGCCAGTAGACTTCGGTCCAGAACTCGAACGCACATTAAGGAGGAAGAAGAAGAAAGAAGCTTGTGCAACACCACCCAATTTATTAGACATAAGACCTCGAGTGACGCTGAATTTGAATCTGTAGAAATGAATCCTGAACAACATGTAGTTGTAGGACCTCATGTAGAAAATACGGAACCAACCATGATGGACTTAGCTTTAGGGAACTGAGGTAGACCTATGGCTAGCATTGTGGGGCCTAAAGTCAATGCTAATAACTTTGAAATCCCGTATATCATAATTTCAATGGTTAGGTCATCACAATTTGGAGGTTCAGCTTTAGAAGATCCTAATGAACACTTGTAAAATTTCCTTGATATTTGTGATCTTTTCAGGAGCAATGGAGTCTATGATGATGTAATTAGGCTTAGACTTTTCCCTTTATCAGTTAGAGATAAGGCAAAAGCTTGGTTGTCTACAGTTCAGCCTGGTTTCATTACTACATGGGACGAACTAATGAAGTTATTCCTAGGTAAATTCTTCCCATCTGCTAAGGTAGCCAAAATGAAAACTGAAACTAGCTCGTTCATGCAATACGAGAATGAGAGTCTATACAAAGCATGGGAACGATTGATAGGGGTCAAATTGATATGATTTTCATGGTTAATTTGTTAAATTATGACCCCTAATTTAGTGTTTAAATGTTTAATTGATGTCTTATATTGCTTGATTTTCAGAATGGAGTTTAATGATGAAGATTAGAGCAAAAACATCAAAGAACTCCTCTTGTTCCTGTCCATTAACGGCACCATGAGAGGGTGCCGTTGCTGAAGAATATGGGGCCGTTATTGAGTGCAGAAGTTGGGCTATAATGGCACCATGAGAGGGTGCCGTTGTAAGGTGGCAGGGTGCCATTGTACCCCAAGTCAACAATTTCAGCTTGGTATCTTGCAGATTTCAAACTTGGTGTGATATCCATTAATTCCCTTATCTTCTAGCATGTGAGGGTGGTCTTTCAGAGTCTGTATAGAGCCAAAATAACAAGATAACACGCAGACATTAGCTAGTAATCAGATCATAGTAGTGAGAGAAGCTCTAGCTTTTCTCTTCATTTTCTTCTTTGAACACTTAAGCTTCAAACACTTAGATTTTGAGTTTTTGATTGTATTTTTGAGTTCTATAAATTGGAGATTACAGCTAAGACCCATATCTGAGTTTTTAAATCATCATAGGGGGGTTTTCTAACTCAAATTTTCCATTATATTCTACTATTTTTTTCAGATTAAATCAAAGCATATGTTCTTTTGTGCATATCCTTATGTATTCGTTGATTTTCTTGCTAGATCTTGTGGGTTCAGAGCTGCAGTGGTGTCTAGATAAATTTAAGGAGTTCAAGGATTGTCCAGAAGGAATTTTTCAGAATCACTTAAAAATTGTTTTCAAAGTGTTTATGCTAAATATCCAATTTTTAATCTTTTTCCAATTTTCAAGAAATTTCTTTAGATTTTCCTAAATAATTGTAATCCAATGAACCTGGTAATTAAGTAACCTTTTCCCCGTGGGATTGACACTCGAATTTTTATGTTTTACTTTTGCAATAGGTGCACTTGCCTAAAAAGTACGTTGGTTTTAAAAGTAAAAATCATTTCGAACACTCGTCAATTTTAAAGTCTCCTAACCAACGCAACAAGATCTTTATTTATTTAAGTGATATATTATCTATCATAAAATGGTACTCTAAGAAAGATGCTGAGGTAATTAAGGATCCAAAAAATCTGCCTTAATTACTAAAGAATTTAATAAATAACATAATTAAGTAAACCAATGACAAAACTTTGATTCCTTGTAAGTGTCTGAATTTTTTTGTTCAAGTTTGGACTTTTTTATTCTTTATGCACATTAGTCTAACTTGATTGAATAACCAAACAATGAAATCGAGTTAGTGGAAGTAATTCTCTAACTTAGCCATAATTTTGTCTTACTTTAAGGAAGACACCCTTAATCTAGTCACACAAAATTTCCCTAAACTTAAGTAATCCTTTGAAAAATGAATACTTTGTTAGAGATTAATATTCGTAAACCTTAGCTTAATTTGTCATCTATTATTTAGTTGATTGATTTTTATAACTTAGTTATTTAGTTAAGTTTATCACCTTGATCTAAATATTCTAAATATTCAATACCAGTGCGGCATAGTAGTTATAATAAAATTTGTGGAAGCGATCGTTGGAATCACATCCACTATCTTACCTGTTAATGAAGTGCATATGCGTCTTATTAGTCTTAAGTTAGATTTGATTAAGTAAGAGGACGAACGAGTTAAGTAAACAAGTTTTTGACAATGGAAAATATTTTCTAATAATATTAGGAATAAATTAGTGTCGATTAGTCTAAAGTTACTTTTCTTTTTTATTGTATTCTTAGTTTAATTTGTTTGATTTTTCCCTTTCTTTTTTTTATATTCACTTATATGTGTAATTATTGAAAAAAATCTTGAAAAACTTATATTTAATCTCGATTAGAAAAGCCTGTGCATAGGTTTAAAAAAGAAATTCAAGTAGGCTCATATAACAAAATAAGGGTTAAACATATCAACAAGGATCATAATGATATAGGAGCTAACATACAAGATATAAAGCCCCAAGAGAATGTTCTAGTGCCTAATTTAGAGAAACAAAAGATTTTTTAGATCCCCTATTCGATCATCTTCATGGTTAAGGATACATTGTTTGTCTAATATTAAAAGATCCTAACACCCTTCTAAAGACTTTCCAAAACCTTTTTTTTTTACTTTTTAGATAAAATAAATTTTGAAGGATGTGGTGAAATAAAGATTATTTCCATTTTCTCTCATAAATGAGGTTCTTAGAACGTGGTTATATAAATTAATGGCCTAGCACCGTTAAAAATTGTGACGCATTAATGAAGTTATTTCTAGCTATGTTTTCCCTTTTAGGTAAGAGAGTTAAGATGAAGACAAAGATTACATTCTTCGTCTAATATCATAATGAAAGCCTATAAGAGATTAGGAAAGAGTTAGCAAGATGTTAGAAAATTCCTAAGTCATAGGTTTAGTATCTAGTAGTAATTACACATATTTTATATGGGAGTAACACCTTATAAACAGAATACTACATAAGTAGTTGTTAAAGGAATTTTAATGTAAAAGACTCCAAATAAAACATACAAGCTTAGAGAAGAAATGGAAATAAACAACTTCGAGTATCACTTATACAAATATCTGAGGAGCCTTTACTAAACATATATGATCAATGACAAAGTATCTTTGGTAACCCAAATAAAGATCCTGACCAAGAAATTAGATAATTTATTAATGGTTAGTGTAGTATCAATTCAAGGTCAGATAGTGGGCAATAACTATAGATATAAATCCTAAAAATCTATGGATTATCAAGTTGGAATTCCTTTTACAAAATAATGCATGTGAAAATTACCTAAGTTTTATAAAATATAAAACTACTAATCTAAAAAAAATATTAATAAAACACATAATTGACAGTCCTCGACTGTCAATCCACGAGGATTGTAAACCACTAAAGAATAATTGATTGATTGATTAAATCATTGAAGAAAATAAACTAGATAACTAAAAGTAAATTGAAATGGAAACACGCAATAATTAACAAGCAATCACGAATTTAGTATGTAAATAGTTATTTCCCTAAGAAGTATTAGTATTTATCATTTAACCTTGACTTAATTTATTCACTTAATTATCTTAAACCTTAGGATCCCTATGTTCAATTATGCTCTCTTTCAAAAGGGTGTAATTTATATTCGAATTGAAAAATCATGCAGAAGGTCTCGCTATCTCAAATTATTAATTAAAAACAATAAATTTTCTGTGAAACCTAATATTTTGATTAAGTTCACACCTAATTAGGAAATCTTGTGTAAGAATATATTTAAGTCTATATGCAAGATGCATAACATACGGATTGATCTATTCCTACATTTTATTCTTCAATCAAAACATACTTAATCACATAATTGATATTAAATTTTGCATTAGTTTAATAATCAAACACTTATCTCATCATTAATTTTATAAGCAAGTCCAAGATAATTCTATAAATAAAATGTTAAATCAAAGGAGTAATGTAATACTACATCTTAGGGTTCATAACAATCTCTATGATACAAGAAAATTAGTTCACAAAAATCATTAAAACAATAATAATAATCATACCAAGAGAAGGGATGGAGAAGCTCGTGGTTATAGTCCTTGAATTTCTCAACTCCTATGTGATTCTTATTAGAAAATCCATCTTGGATTATTAAGTTTATATGTTTTGATATGATTCTCCCTTCAATTTACTCAAATCATCACTAAGATGTTTGGAAATTTCCCCATAACCTTTGGTGGTAGCTCAAGGCTTCCCATAGTCAAATGTCCATCGTAAAAGACCTAAAATTTCCTTAAAATGCAACCTAGCCAGACCAAATCATGGCCTAGCTCGCAATCTTCATATAGGTTCACCATCTTCTATAAAATAAAATCATGTTTTTATTCTTAGGAAATCCTTTTTACAAAAATCAGAATTTGGCTCACAAGCATGAGCTAAATTGTTAGCTTTGCTAACTTTTGCTCCTCTTTGCCTTTTCACAAGGTAGTCCCCCTCATTTTTCCTTCGGCCTTATTATTTGTGGTGGAACTCCAAAACATGACGTTCTTACACATTAAATTGATTTCACATCTTTTCTAGCTCTAAAAGTTCATCCAATTTTTCACCCAGTCATATAAAACTTTAATTGAAAATGACCATAACAACATTTTATTGATGTATTAACGAATTATAAACACAAATCCCGTGGAATTTCACCTCACACATAAGATAATCAACCTAAGATGATTCTTAAAAGATACATAAATCAAGTACTATGAAATATACACACACTTGTGCTAGTTCTAATCCTCAAGCAAGGACTTCATCACTCACCTAAAACTAATCTGAATCAAAAATTCAAAATTAAATGGAGAACAAAAAAATACCAACAGTGCAATTGATTTGGTGCACATATGAAAACTATTATCACATGCAAGCACATAATTAGTGAATAGTAACCCTTATGTATTATTCAGCTACTAATTCATTTCATATAGATCATTATATAAGCCTTGTCAAGGATTTTAAATATAAAGAAAACATGACAAAAAATGAACCTAAAGAAATTAATTGGAGTTTGCCTAGTCTTTTAATACATAAGTAAACACTTTATGTTGAATGTCCCATATTTACTCAATTAGGATGCATTTTTCCACTAGTTTGAGATGTCATCTAACTTTTTAATGCTAAGCTCAACATTTTTTTGTGAACACTTCTAGTTATTTGACTAGATCACCCTTGTGAATTGCTACTACTCCCATGCATAAACTTCAACCATTTTATTAATATGAAGCCAACAGAGTGAAAATATGCTCACTTCTTAAAGCATCACACATTTGTATGGCATAGTATCAAGCATCCTACTTCCAAATTCATATGGCAAACTATATGAAATATTCTTAGAAACTTAACATCATACAAAAGGCCCACCAAAACACATGAGTCCTAGGAAAATTGAAATTTATTATGCAAGCATTGATTGAGAGAGTTGATTCAATAAAATATGGTTAAAAGAATTGGAGAAAGTTATCGAAACTCATTTATATTACCTTGATATCAAATTTAAAGTACAAGCTTGTTCAAAAGATTAGATCAAGATGTGATAAATAACATAAGCATGAAATAAAAGAACAGAAAATTAAATTTTATGAATGAAAATTTTAAAATAATAAATCCAATATTAAATGAAAGAAAAAATATATAGAAAAAAAAAAGAAAAGTAAAGCTATACTACCTAGTTATCCATGGCTCTTATGATTAGGCATCATCAGGTGGTGGTCGTGATGGGTGGTGGAAATACATGAGTTGTTGCAGCATCTCCTATCTTTCTTGTTGCACTTTTGATATTTAACTCTACTAAAGTCATTACTAGAAAAATATTTTGTCATCTCCATGTTCACGTTATCTACTTAGGCACTCAATTGGTTTGTATGTTTAATCGTCGATGAGTGCCCTCACAGAGGTTCCAGCCTTGATGTCTTTTTCTTGCTCCCTATCAGTATCACTATCTTCCATCTCTTCACTTATGTCCTGCTCATTTAATGGAGGTTGAGCTCTCTTAAGCCTAAAACACACCTTAAATTTTAAAGCTAGTCTTATCTGAATTGACACTAAGGCATCAAATGGTCCCACGTTTATATTGTTATAATGGTTAAAGTGAAGAGCTAAGGCATCACCTATATTAGACCTCCCACCTTTGGCTATGCACCACAAATGAATGAGATCATTTAAAGTCACCACCCCCAAACTCTCATCTCAACCTCTAATAGTATATCTGATCAAATGATGAATAATCCTAAGCGTAGGCTTGATCACATCTACATAAAGATCCCTACCTCTACTCTAACTTAAAAATTGAGAAACATTGCTTGAAGCCTAAAAGTCTAATCAAGCATTTCTTGCTACTTATAAGTCTTTTAAAGCTCCTGTTGGAATTCCTAGGGTAATACTAAAGTTCCAACATGACATGGAGAACTATTTTGCCCCTATGTGGAGTTATACCATATCATTATTCTCCATTTGTACTTAATACTTCTTAAACTCTATGGTGGTTAGAAACTCACACAACGAGTTTTGATAACCTAGTTCTTTTCCTAACCACTAGCCTTAATATAATATCTAACTATATCTACTAATCCCAAGCTCTACATATCTTTAGAGACTAAATAAAATCTAGGTTGAACTATAAGTTTTTGTAATGCCTATTATTTTTATAAAACTTTTGAGTTGATAATCTATGAGTAGATGTTTTAGTTTCGGTACTAATTGAAGACGAAGCCTCTCCAGTGCAACTCTCCTTGACTTTCATCTTGTACATATGCATGATTTTTGAACAAATACTCAAATAAGTGTATATGATCACATGCATGCCAATCTCCTACATATCAAAAACTTGATAATCAATGACATACATCACAATGATCATTGTATTAACACTCGACACACTAAATCATGTAATGTGCTACAATATTGCAATAAGTGTAAGGTTTATGAACCCTTCAACATCATCAACCATCTAACTTAACTATAAG
This sequence comes from Pinacopodium congolense, assembly GCA_028565735.1. Taxonomy (NCBI): domain Eukaryota; kingdom Viridiplantae; phylum Streptophyta; class Magnoliopsida; order Malpighiales; family Erythroxylaceae; genus Pinacopodium; species Pinacopodium congolense. The sequence goes on along the minus strand of JAOXYD010029880.1, from coordinate 6,018 downwards.
ATTGACATGGGTAGTTATCACTTACAAATAATGGGAAAGATGCTCATAAATAAAAAATAACATATACATGTCCTTAAGCATCTAAAACATAATATTCCTAATTGAAAGCCTGCATGTCATCCTAAAATTATTCAAGCATAATGCACATTAAAACCACTTTTAAAAAAACTTCAAACCTCATCATTCATTCAAACTTCATTCAATACCATTTCTACAAAGTCTCATTCATAAAAAATTGGACAATATAAGTGCAATAATAATCAATATATGGCAATAAACCCGAATAAGGTGTAGAAACCACAAATGGATTTAAATAGTTCATCCAATTTCGTATAACTCTTATAACCATATTTAATGTCATTCAAATTAATAGATAAGTGAATAAGTAATGCTGAATAAGGGTTAATCCACATACTAGAGAATCTTAGAACAATGATTAAAATCAAAAGGGATGCAATTCATATTAAATATTCTAGGAATGTTGTATTCCCTTGTAATCCAAAAATCTTGACAAAACAAAAATTCAAGTATTAGATCAAAGATGAAGCATGTACCTTGTTGATTTGATTATAAATTATGAATCAATGCCTAAAAAATGAAGTTAGATGGTTGATTTTTTGTCAAAGAAGTGATGAAAGATGATAAAATTGAGTAAAGGTTGAGAGAGGTGTGAAGAATTAGAAGAGGGGTTATGAAGGTGCATTTTAAACACCTAGCACGACACTCTTACATGATGGGCCCTAGCCATTAAGTACATACCAAATTTTCCCAAACATTTCATTTTTCATTCAATACTTGTTTCAAAGTTTTTCTCACCCATTCTAAACAAAAATCAAACAAATTTAGATCATTTTTACACGTAAGAATGATGTAAAACTCAAAGAAACATGATTTACAAAGACATGTAATTAAATTCAATACAAACTTGGAAGAATGCAAACAACATGAAAAAACACTTTAATAATCAAAATATAAAATATAAAAACAAAAAAAAGCAAAGATATAAAGTTAGGTTGCTTTCCTAATAAGCACTAAGCTTGATGGTTTATTTGTGCTCATTAACTTCCAATTTTCTTGCTCAAAGCATCCTTTTGTTATTTTCTTTACCTTGGAGATTTTATCATCATCTTTATCTTCCTTTCTCCATTTTTCTTACTCTTCATGCTATGGGTGGGTCTATGCTTTCATTTTAACTTTTATTATTTAACCTTATATTTAAATAAAGATCTAAAGGTTTAAGTTTCATTTCTCCTGACAAATCACTTGAAGTTTCATCCCTAGAATTATTAGAAGATGTGAAATGTTACTTTTCATGCAAACATGATTTATTTGTTTTTAAATATGAAAAGGTAACATATTCATCTTCAATTCTAAGTGTCAACTTCTTCTCTAAGACATCAATCAATGATTTTGAAGTGGTTATGAAAGGCCTACCTAGTATTAAAAGAATTTCATTCTCATACTTTACATCTAATACTATAAAATTAAAAGCAAAGATAAACTCCTAAACTGTAACTAATATGTCTTCAATAATACCTCTAGGATATTTGATAGATTTATCTACTAGTTTTATGCTTGTCGTAGTAGGATTCACGATTTCTAGCCCTAATTCATGAAACATCTTATGGCATATAAGATTAATCCCATCCCCTAAATCAACTAGGGCATCATGAAAGTGTAAACTATCAATAATTCATGGGATTGATAATCTTCTTAGATCTTTTATCTTTTATCGTACTTTATCAACGAACACTATTGCACTTCCTTTGTTCATCATCTTTGACGAGTCTTTTTCCTTTTGGTTAAAAGCACGTCATGTACAAACTTTTCATACTTTGGTTTTTGCATAAGAGATTCAATAAGAGGATAATTAGATTTTGTTTCTCCATACAGTTAAGGCTCTTATCTGTATACTCCTCAAATTGTTTAATGCTGAAGAGGCTAGGACATAGAAGTTACAACTTATAGTCTTTTAGCTCTAGCCTTTTCTTCTCTACATTCACTTTCCTCTTTTTTACCTCTCTTTCCTTCCCATCAACTTCCCCTTCATCCTTATTTTTTAAAGATTCTATTTCTACTTCTAGGTCGCTAGTGACCTCCTTGCCATTATTCATTAACACCACAAAGACTTATTCTCTTAGATTTTTTTCCATGTTTTCAGTCGAAGTAGCTAGTGATCTCTCTTAAACACTCTTGTCAAGTTGCCATACTTTATTTTCACCATTCTTAATTGATGCTTCAATGTTCTGAAATAAATCATCTAGGGTAATGATGTACTTAGTAACTAAATCTTTTAAATTTAGTTGCCTAGGCTACTACTATTGTTAGAAGCCTAGAGGATGGCTTTAAAGAAAAATTAAATACGATTGCATCACTATGGGTCATAAATGTTGCTATATGTGTTGTTCTATTAGTTCTATATGTAGTTAACTTGTTTGATTTGACTCTCTATTTCTGTGGATTAACACTCTTTATTAAAATGCTCTCCTCTATAAAAATCACAATTCATAAACTGAGATGAAGTAGATGCGACAATTATCCTATCTAAGTTTTATGTCAACACATTAACCTTGGCTCTAATTACGATACTACGTAATTGTTAGACACTCACCCACTAAGTTTAGGCATCTGATGTTTATTGCCCCACTTATAACAGTTCATAGCTATTTTCATGATGAGTTCCTACAGCTACTTAAGGGTTTTGAATCTTATGGTGACCCTAGAAGATGTATCAATAAGTTGTTTAGTTGAAAATTTTAGGCCGCTTGTATTAGTTTGCTTATATCATAACTATGGCACAGGGACTTCCTTAACAGGTCCTTCCATCACTACCAAGCCCTATTTAGACTCTCTTGATTGCACTAATAAAAAGAAATAATACCGTAATATAATATAATAAAGCATAAGAGAGAAAAATATATTGTAAGGAACTTCTTTACAAGCTGGTTCCAACAAGTGAAGGTACTAGATGGATTCAACTTTAGATAAGACTTATCTCTATTCCATAAGGAGAATGGGAAAATATTAGTCTCATAACCTCTTTAAAAACTCCATTATTATTGAGGGCATATGACACTTATAAAAAGTTGGTGATATGTGTATTGGGGATCGCATATGGACCCCATCAAATAGAGCATCTAGATCATCTGAGGTTTAATTTCAAAACTTATTTTCTCCACCCTTAGCCCGTGAATACTAGACTCTTTGTCTTATAAAGAGAATCTTAAAAAATTCACCATCGTAAGTTAAGACCTTGGTCCTAATTCCTTATCCATATTATATAAGTTTTTATCTTGAACCTCAAGCCTTGCATAATTATTAGAATTTTTCTCTCTCAAAATTCTGCAAAACATTGTTTCAACTATAGGATTAGGTTCATACAAATTAGTAGGTTTTTTTCTTGTCATCATAGAGTACTTAACATGAGGATCAAAGGAACCAATGAAAGATTGTGAGAATAAAAGAAAACAAAAATAAAAGAAAATAGAAAAAATAAAAATGCATAAGGAAAAAGTGTAAAAACTTAAAAAAATTGAAATATAAATTAAATATTGATAGGTAGTCAAAATTATCAATTAAATGCATTAATATGATCAATGGAACCTATTATTTTGATTAATTTCACCCCTAATAAAAAAATCTCCTGTAAGCCTATTTCTAGGTCTCTGTGGAAGATGCATAACCTTTGGATTAATCTATTCATACATACGACTTCTCAATCTATACATATGAAATCACCTAATTGCTTTAAAGATCACGTAGAGGTAACAATCAAACACCAATATCATCATTAATCCCATAACCAAATCAATGATAACCCCATAAATTTTAAATAAAGAAATAATGTAATACTACGTCTTAAGGCTCATAAAAATCTAGATCTTATAAGAAAATGAGTTCCTTAACATCATAAAAACAACAAAACTAATCATAAGAAAAGAAGGGATGAAGAAGCTCATGGTTGAAATGCTTCAATCTCTTAACTCTTCTTTTATTATTATTGAAAAATGTACTCCAAGTCTCTAATCCAATGCATTTAGATCTAATTATGACTTCAAATTTACTTAAATCCTCATTAAAATGGCATAGAATTCTCCCATTGACTTTTGGTGATGACTCTAGACTTCCTAAAGTTAAAATCCCTTATAAAATACCTAGAAAATGCAACCTGGCCTAGCCAAATCATGACCTGGCTTACAACCATGAGCTAGAGGGTGACATCCTCTATATAAAAATCACATTTTTGGCTCACTGTTGTGATCAAAACTGTGAGATTCACCATCTTTTACTCCTTTAATTCTTTTAATAATGCACTCTCCCTCTTCCATTCTTTGGCCTTGATATTTGATGTGGAATTCCATGACTTGATGATCTTGTTCCATAAATTGATTCCATATGTCTTTTAACTCTAAAAGTTCATCTAATTACAAAAATCCTACAAAGCATAAAAACTCATTAAAAACAACATAAGCAACATCTTAATCAATAATTAACAAATTATGTGCATAAATCTAATGAAACATCCCATTATAACTATCATAATCATCCTAAATTTATGCCAAAAAGATATATAAATTGGATACTATCACCTAGGAACTAGAACAGATCTAGTATGTCCAAAATTATAATAGGTAGTAGGGTAACCTTTCTTTCAACGTCTATAATCTAAAATTGAGGAACCATGTAAATTTTCTATGAGGTAACAACAAATTATACCAACAACCACCACCTAATTTTTTATGAGGTCTACCATTATGATTTAAAGCAACTACATCTATGTTGTAGGAGAAGCCTATTTTTGAAGAGGTGGTGACAAAGTACATAACATTAAAATAAATAAGATTGAAAAATCATTTATATTAGAAACTTATGGACTCAGTGATAAGTGTGTTTTTTGGTTATGTTTCTAGGTTGTTTCTATGTGTTTTAAGTGTTTCTTTATGTGTTTTAGCTTTAGCTTATTTCTTCTTTTGCATCTTTTTCATCTTTACAAGCTCAAGCCACCTAAGGAGAATGCTCCCAGCATCTAAAGGGAGAGCTACCAAGCTTTGGACCCGTCACTTACTAGGAAATTAGCTCTCCATTTCAAGCTTTACTTACTTCCTCATCAATATATATGTTGCTGACTTGTTACTAGTAGAGAGCTACTCTTATTGCAATGTTTAGTCTTCCATTTGTGAGTGGAGAGCAGCTCTTGCTCTAATTTTTGTCATCTTCTTTTTCAAGGTTCCAAACTTGGAAAGCTTTTATACATATATGATGTCACCCCTTTGTTACCCTTTTTAAAAAGTGTTTTTTGTCTCCTTGCTTCTCTAGGTCTTAGTGCGAAGTTATGCAAAGAAAGCTTTCCACTTTTTGTTTTTTATGTTTTGAACTCTTTTAAATGAAAAACTCTATTGCCAAGTTAAAACATTTTATGCTACCACTTATATCAAAAGTTCCTTAAGTTTTGCCTTCAAAACTTTGAATAAACCCTAATGAGTTATTCCCAAAGAAGGCTTTCCACTTAGACATTTTTACTTTAAGCTTTCTAAAGATTTTGTTCCCCACAACTCAAATGTAATTTCACTTTGTTGTTTTTCCTTCCTTTCCTTAAAGCTTTTGTTTTTTGGTCTCCACTTGGAAAAACTCCTCGTTTATAACTTATTGCTTCTTCTTTAAATGTGAATTGATACTGGCATTTCTTATATTAAAGGCTTTGATAAGTGTGCTTTTAGGTAATGTTTTCAGGTTGTTTTAAAGTGTTTTAATTGTGTCTTTGTGAGTATTAGCTTTAGTTTATTTGATATTTTCCATCTTTTGCATCTTTGCATGATCTTTGAATTGTTTAAGTGTTTCTTTGTTTTGTTTAGTGTTTAAGGGTGGATTTTGAGCTTATTTTAGGGATAGTTTGATGCACTTTGTTGGTTGATTTTGTAGGCATCAGAATTTCAGATTAAGGGTGTTTTTTAGGTAAATTTGGTGGCTTGATGGGAATGTTTTAGAGATCCAATGGCCATGGAAATTGGTGGAGAGGAA
>JAOXYD010029870.1:0-14194 GCA_028565735.1 Pinacopodium congolense | reverse complement strand
TTTTGGTCTTTTTGTTTGTTATTCCTTTGTCATTCCAAGTTTATATTTTCAAACCAAACACTGGCATAGAAATTCTTTAGTAGTAAACTAAATAAAGTAATACCTATTTTATTCTATTTCTCATCTATTCTATTCTTAAGAATAACTATTCTATTCCTTATCTATTCCAGTCTTTAAATCAAAATACTGTAAGTTTTCTAGTTTTTATTTACAAAATAGAAATCAAAATTAAGAAACAAAAATTTAGATGCAATAAAAATGGAATTGGAACTAAATGACTCCTTAATATATGATCAAATATTGTGTTTAAAATTGAATAAATAAATATAAAAATGAAAAACTTACTTATACTTTAAGGGACATAAAAGAATGCTTCATGATTGTAAATATTTGAAAATTTTAAGTAAAAGTGAATAAAATAATAGTCTTTCATCAACAAAATTATATGTTTTTACGTTAGACGATTAGTTCAATAATAGCAAAAGGCGCAATTTACCCCTTATCGTTTATAAAAAGGTTTAAATTACCTCTTAATATTTTTGAAAGTATCACTTTGCCCCTTAATATTTATAAAATGGTGTATTTTGCCCCGTAGAGTTTACAAAATGATGTAAATTGCCCCTTTAATACTAATTCCATTAAAGTTTTGTTAATTATTTTCTTAATAATTAGTTAATAGTTTATTTATAGAATATTGACAAAATTAATATTTACCCAACAAGATCTTAATGAAATTAGTGTTAATGGGGTAAAATGTACCATTTTGTAAACGTTAAGGGGGTAATATGTACTATTTTGTAACATTAGAAGGGCAAATTATACTATTTTACAAAAGTTAGGGGGTAAAGTGGTATCTTAAAAAATGTTAAGGGTCAAATTAAACCATTTTTTAAACGTTAAGGGGCAAATTATACCTTTTGCCTTCAATAATAAACTTAATCTCTAATACAAAGTGTCTATAACTTAAAAGATATTAAAACTCATACTCTAAGTATTACATATTCTTTTATTATTTTATAACGTTGTTTTTAAAGATTTTTTAAAAGAAATTTCTTTCATATTGTTGTCACCTTCTTCTTAGTCAATCAAACTCCTAAGAGTTGATTAATTCATTTTAGGGTCTCAAATTTTGTTTTATTGTGATCCTGATTTCCTTGTCTCACTACATCACAATCTCGAAAGAAATAGCTATTGAAATTACAAAACAAAAAACCAAAGAGATTCACGTCAAAGCTCAAGATGCGAAGAAAGGATCATTCCCTAACAATAACATACCGGTAAAATGAACTTATTTCATAATTATATAATTCTAACATAATTTTAAACCAAATCTAGGATTTAGCTAATAAATCACCATTTTTATTAGATTCAATTTTGTTTGAATAAGTCTTGCCATTAAAAGTTTGTTAATTATGGGTTATTTATTTTTCTGTATTCCATTTTGTTTGTAAGGCTATGTCTAGCCATAGTTGTTTCTATCTTAACAAAATAAAATGTTCCTCCTAAATTATCCTTTGTGTTTTACTTTTCAGTTCTTTAGGCTCCTAACACTTGGTATCAAAGCCCTACTAGGCTTACTAGTATTAGAAGCAATAGTCTTATAAGAGTACACTGGATGTAGCATATGGCATTTAGGAGTTTATTTATTCAACCAACAATTCCAAAATTTGATGAGCATTACGATCATTGGGAAATGCTTTTGGAAAACTTCCTGCTATCAAATGGGTACTGGCATTTAATGGAGAATGGATTTCTTGTAGCAATAGAAGATGTTGTTCTTAAAGCACTATAAAGATCAGAAGTTGAAAGATTTAAAAGTCAAGAACTATCTATTTTAGGCATTAGATCAATTAACTTTAGAGACAATTCTCAATAAAGAAACACCAAATTACATATGGGATTCTATGAAGTAAAAATATACAACATGAGTCAATCATGTTCATTTGTAAGCATTACAGAAGGAGTTTGAAGTTTTGCACATAAAAGCAAGATATTTTATGAATGAATATTTTGCTCAGACACTTACCATAGCTAATAAGATAAAAGTTAATGGCGAGGATAAAGGAAATGTTGTTGAAAAGATTATAACATTAATGACTTCCAAGTTTGATTATGTTATGTGTTCCATAGAGGAGTCCAAAGATACAAGTATTGTAACCATTAATGAATTACAAAGTAGTTTACTTGAACATGAACAATGCATATGATTAAATGATGAAGAGGAACACGCTTTGATTGTTCATAGAAATCAATTTGGAGGTAGACGACAAGGATGTAGCAGAGGAAGAAGACGTGGCAGTGGCAAAGGCATCTTCAACAAAGCTATGGTGAAGTGATATTATTGTTACAAGATCAGGCATTTACAATGTAATGTTTAAGTATAGAGAGGAAGGCTAATTATATAGAGACTCAAGAAGAAATGTTATTGATGAAATATGCAGATATCGATGAGGTTAATAAAGAAGATAGGTGGTTTCTTGATTCATGATGTAGTAACCACATGTATGGAAAGAAGGAATATTTTTTAGACTTTAATGAGAAGTTCACAGATTCAGTGAAACTTGACAATAATTCTAGTATGGTTGTCACATGCAAGGGAAATGTAAGGTCAAATATGAATGGAATTACTCAGATCATGACAGGAGTGTTTTTGTGCCAGAGCTAAAAAAAAATCTTTTAAGTATTATCCAGTTGTAAGAAGAGGGACTTACCATCCTGTTTCAATAAGAAAAGTGTAAGCTTTTCCATCTTGAAAGAGGCTTAATTATGGAGACAAAGAGTCTTTAAATCAAATGTTCATTCTATGTGCCATATCTCAGCTTATACCATTTGTTTATTTTAACACAATTATAGAGGATGAGGTGCAACTTTAGCATTGTAGATATAGACATTTGAGCTTTAAAGGCTTAAAGTTTTTTCAATAGAAAAAGATGGTGGATGTTTTGTCCTTGATGAAGTATCCCTTGAAGCTATGCAAAGATTGGTTGGTAGGGAAGCAGTAATGTTAGTGTCTTTAGTTTCTATCTTTTCATGTGTTAATTTTCTTTAATTTTGAGATTTGACACAAAAAGAGTTGAAACAGACTTTGGGGCTAATTGAACATGGCTTCATACAGTGATAACCACATGACAACTAACACTAAAATTTTGGAGATTTTATCTTAGTTTTGAACTCTATATCTAAAGGTAGTAGTACCAAGAGTCTTTTTAGTTGGTTGTATTTTCTTTTAAAGAAAGAAGAATTTTAGAGGAAATTAAAAAAAACAAGAATCGTGAAAAACTTAAAAGAAAAAAAGGGATGTTGGTTTACAAACAAGAAGTAGGGACGTTGGCTTAAACGAAGTAAAGTGGAACACTAGCCAAAATAACAACAAAAAACGGGATCTGGATAAGAGGTCAACAAAGGACGGGAATGTTAGTTTCACAAAATGAGGGTTGACAAAAAACAAGAAAAATAACGTGACTTAAGTGGAGATAAGGGAGATAAAAACTTGGGGAGCTAGAAAGAAAAAAAGAAGGCTGATAGCTCAAGCAGGCAGAAAAAAACTCAAGAGATGTCTAGGAGAGTTGCAGCAGCAAAATAGCACCAAGACAGCAGTGGAAGAGCCCTCGAGCAACAATAAAAATAGTGCAGCAAAATAGACAATAGAGATATTAGATCGGAAGAAGAACAATCATGGTTTTTGATAATTAAACTTTATTTCTTGGTTGGTGGAATCCTAATTACTGAGCTTTGAATGTTGTGAGACCTTTGTTTTTCAATTAAATTCTTTTATTAGTTAAGTATCAATTATTTTTTTGAGTTGTTATTTGATTGTTAGATTTTACAGCTAGGTGCACAATTAGCACGTGGATTTATTCAATCAATAGCTAGATTAAATAGGTTGACATTCAATCATTTTAATAAAAAATAGTGACTAGGATTTTTGTCTACTATATTAAAGACATGATTCTACTAAAAATAATTTTTTAAGCTAAATATACATCATATGTATGTTACTTGATTTATTAATCTTCTTGATTCGTAAAATTATTAATTAATTAAATCTAAAATCGTATTCAGGTTGTTGATTAATAAATATTAATTTGAATGCATGTTTCAATTAACTAAATATAAGAGAAGATGGGTACAGGAAATTATCATGACGAATGTTTAAACAATAAATTAATTATTTTTTGTGTCAATAAAGAACACAAGTTTAATAACGAAGGAGACAAAAAATTAAGATGTATTATTATTTATTGTTAAAATTTCATTATTTTACCATTAGTTAATTTTAAATTTAATATTTCAGTTTAATTTTGTTTAATTCACGATTTAAAACCCCATTTTTTCGCGTAACCACTAACATCAAAATGCCTTGTGGAAACGATCCTAACTCTCCAATATTACATTCATTTGTGTCGTCAGAAGTTCGTTTCTTTTTAGATTTGGTTGCAGATGACATTATTCATTAAATTTTGACGTCATTGTTAGAGAGTTTTTGAAAATATATGTATGTTATGCGCTCAAATCAATATGAAAACTTACAGTATAATCCTAAAATAAAGAGAAAAATGAAATCATTAAGGAAGTAGACAAAAGAAAGACGACAAGCACTATGAGAGGAATGACAGAGAGAAAGGAACATTACTACCAATTGCACTTTATACTAATTAGTTGTCTCGGCTGAGGGCCAATAGCTTTAATGCATTAATTTTTCAAATTTAGGTGACAACAATAATTTTGAACTAAAGTCGAGGTTGATTCACTTGTTACCTATATTCCAAGGCACATTAGGAGAAGATCCTTATAAACATTTGAAGGAATTTGATATTGCTTGCATAGGGATGAAGCCTACCAATGTCACTAAAAAGCAGATAAAACTTAGGACTTTTCTATTTTATCTCAAGAATGATGCCCAAGATTGGTTATATTATTTGCCTGTTAGAAGTATCATAACATAGGTAGAGATGAAGAAGCTAATTTTAGAGAAGTTTTTTCCCAACTTCTAAAGCTACTAATATCATAAAAGAAATATATGATATTTGATAAAATATCAGGGAGTCATTATATGAATATTATGAGAGATTTAAGAATCTTTCTGCAAGCTTTTCTTACCATTAAATTAGTGACCAATTATTGATTCAATACTTTTATGAAGATCTTTTACCAATTGAGAGGAGTATAATTGATGCTGCAATTGAGCGAAATTTAGTTTATGAAACACTAGCAATTGCATTGGATTTGATATCAATTATAGCTTCTAACTCTTAAAAATTTGGAGGTAAAAAAGATTATAGTTTAAGGCATGTTAATGAGATTGGAGTATTGTCACTAGAAAGAAGACCTGATAATTTAATATATTGGGTACGCCAATTTACGGTATTAAGAAAAGAGGAAGTTAAAACTTATTATATTTGTTTTATAGTTAGTCATCCCACAGATATGTGTCCCTCTCTGTAAAAAGGCCAAGTTGAGCAAGTCAAAGCAATTGGTGGTTTTCTTAGACAATCTCAAAGGAAGTATGATCTGTTCTCAAAGATCTTTTCTTAAACACATTTAATCCAGGTTGATGAGATAATCTAAATGTTCATTATGGAAATAATTAGGTACAACAAGTAAGTTCATATTTTTAACCATATAAGCAGCCTTATGTACCAGATAACAATAATAAATTGAGTAAAGTTCTAGCGAAAATAATTCCTTAAAGGATATAGTCAATACATTGGCTACGAATACTCTAAAATTTCAGTAGAATGCCTTGAAATTTTAGTAAGAAACGCAAGTCTGGAATCTTGAGACTCAAATGAGCCAAATGACGATCATCATTAATAATTTAGAGGCATAAAATTCAAGAAAACTTCCTTCCCAACTTAAGGTGAACTCGAAGAAGAGTGCTTGTGCTACCACACTTTGAAGTAGTAAGGAATTAAAGGAACTCACCCCAAAGGTTTCCAAGCGAGATGTTGAAGAAGAAACAGAAAAAGAAGTTCTAAAGCAGTCATAAGAGAAAAAGAGGGTGATTCTTGCATTGTCACGGCAAAGTTCAGTGTGCAAGCCCCTTTTTCTAGTCGTTTTGCCAACCAAAAAAAGGAGTAAGAGAAAGAAATTATGAAAAATTTTCTTAAGGTACATGTAAATATTCATTTATTTGATGCTATTAAATAAATTCCTCATTATGCTAAATTTCACTTTGTACCTTAAAGGGAAAGTTAAGTGGCAATAAAAAGATGCGATTAGATGAGAATGTATCAACTATACTTCAAAAGAAATAACTCCGAAGTGTTAAGCCCATGAATGCTTACAATCCCTTGTAAAATAGGTAATATGAAATTGAGAAAGCATTGTTATATTTAGGTGTGTCAAGTAATATTATGCCTCAATTTATTTATGATTCTTTTAGTAGGAGGCCTTTAAAAGAAATTGGTGTCATAATCTAACTTGCTGATCAATCTAATGCCTATCTTAAAAATGTTCTTGAGGATGTCTTAATTTAAGTCAATAATATAATTTTCTCTATTGATTTTTATGTCTTATAGATAGGTAATGAAGATTCATCCACTTCAATCCCAATTTTATTGGAAAGATCATTTTTGAAAACCTCCAAAATGAAAATTAATGTATATGATGGCTCTTTAACTATGGAATTTGATGGTGACACGATTAAATTTAATATTTGTGATGCCATGGCATTTTCTAATGATGATCAATCTTTTGTTTCTATGATTTTTCTTAATACTTTAATGTAGAAAATATTTTATTTAGATAAACTAAATAAATTATAGACTACACTGGAAAATGGTTTGGATATTCATAACGGACAAGTATTAGCTGATTATCTAGTCATTCCTGACGAATTAGATACCACTATCCATATTTTAAAGAGGAGTAAATATTTGGAGGAAAAAGGTAACTAAAAATAATACGAAGTTATTGTCATCTCTTATATATCGACCAAAATTGGACTTAAAGGCTCTTCCAAGTAACTTGTAATATATGTATTTAAGTGAATAAGAAACTTTTCTTGTTATTATTTCAAGTAGACTAAAATTTTTGCAGGAAAAACAATTATTGAATATGTTGAAGAATCACGATGGACTATGGATTATTTTGTTATGTTTGTTATGGCAATAAGAGAGGTGAATTATACTTAAAAAAAATCCTTCACAAATTAATAAAAAAATATATGAGGAAGCTTAAAAGATAATCCAAATTCACCAAATCAAACAAATAATATAAGTGCAAAAAAATAAAGAACAAAGAAGAAAAAACTAAACTGGATTTATTCGTTTTCGCAGTTATCTACTTGCCCCTACCTCTAGTCTCCAACATTACTGTTGAGATTTTATTCTTATTGCGTTTTTAAAAAGAATGCACTGTTTCACTTACAATCCATTTTCACAGGCTAAAGGAGAACCTTTTACTCAATTCTTTTTCCAAGGCTCAAGAATAACCTTTTAAATTCTCATGATAATAATACAACGAAGAAAGTACTTCACTCATTTTCACTTGGTGAATAAAAGAGGCTATGTAGAGAATAAATGCAAAAATGATATTAAAAAACTCACATAAAAACACACCACAAAAACATGAATGCATAACTCTCGAATGGCTTATGAAAACACTTAAATATCTCACGTATTTCACTCGTTCAAACATGTATAAACTCTGATAAAAGCTCTTATTAACTCTATGTAACACCCATAAAAACTTTGTATATAACACATACACAAGTTCTCTATTTATACTTAATTCTAAGTCATCTATTTGTTGTACAATGGTCTTATATCCCTTGTCCAACGGGAAAAAGCAAGGATTATGATATCGTTGTGTAATATGGCGAATCATGTTTTTATCCACAATATTAGTAACATTTGGTCAACCAATAGTTATAATTTGGTTGACCGATAGGCCTTCGCCTTATGTTCGATCCACCGACCCAAGTCATTTAATCAACCGACTTAGCTCTTTTAATCAACCGATGTCGCATTAGGTTGACCTATATCAAAACCAAACACACATTATTCTGAATACACAAAATTAAATCACTCAATTTAAAAACCTTTCTTTTAAACACTAATAGCTTAACTTTATGCAATCCTAACCATTTAAGATAATCATCAAGAGGATAAATAAAATAAATATATAAACCTCTTGATTATGCACCTACAAACATATTCTTAGTTAGGTATGCATGAATGATTAATTATAAGCATATTAAAAATATCAAAATAAAATCAAGTAAATATTATACTAAACTAAATAGAAATAAACTTATTATAAACTTCTTCTTCAAAATTGAATTTTCATATGATTTTCTATTTCCAACTTTGAGACTCTTTAAGTGGTTAAACTTGAGCTTTGGTCAACTTTTCTTTTAACATATTTAAAAGTACAAACATTCGTAGTATAATTTGTTTTGTCATTACTAAAATAAGATGAAACCATCCTTGGTTCAACAATTTTCCCTTTTTTTTTAATGATAAAACCAAGTGATATTTCATGTAAAATGATCGTTAAACAATAAATAAACTCCCCCTAAATATTTTGAAATCAAGGAGTAACAATTTAAAATCATATTTGCAATCTTTAAATATAATAACATATCTATCATCATGTAAATCATTAAACACAATAACATAACTATCATCATGTAAAACATTAAACATACATTCTCCCTTAATTTATGCATTAACAACGCTCCCTAACATAATTATACCAATTTTGTAATCATAATATCACATTCTTCTCCCCCTTTTTATAATCACTAAAAGGGTAAAATCTATCACTCTAAGAGATAGAGAAGGATTAAACAATATAGAGAAAACATGCTACTGTTGAGAGAAGTATAAGCCAAACACCTTCATATAAAGGAGTCAATATCATAAATGAGAGAAATGTCGTACATCAAAAGGGAACAGGTAGGAATAGTTCATCAAAACAAAACAAGAAAAACAAAAAGATCTTATAAGGATATAAAGGAGGTGGAGGAGGAGGTCAGGAGAGAAGCTCGCGAAATAAGGTGTTATACTCATGAAATAGTGCAATGTGCTTGCGAAGTAAGGTGGAATGCTCATTAAGCTGACTTGTCACGTGATCAACCTTACGATGAAGGGAAGTGATCTTAACCACAACATTATAAGAAGTAGCGGGAGGTACAGAAGAAGCTGGTCCAGCAGAGGTGCCTTCATCACCAAGGTGCTCAAAAGTATGATGAGTCGGAGCAGGAGCTACCACATCATCATCAATAGGAGGAACAAGAGTGGTAGAACATTATCTCTAATAAGGTCGAGTCACGTGACCTCTAACAATTTAAAAACTCATGCGCTTAAGGGAATTTTGATGAAAGAAGGATAGAGACTCAAAATCATCCTCCATCGGAGGAATGTGAAAATGAAGGAAGATGAGACCAAGAATCAAAGGGTAAGGAAGGTGTTGGTCCCTTTTCTTGCCTTGGATAAAGTGAATCATGTTATGCAAAATGAAATCACCTAAATAAATTTTCTCACCAAGCATTATAATAGATAAAAACCACAAATCATCATAACCTAATTTATTGTAATGACCACTAAAAGAAAGAAAATTGCATTTGATAAATAAATGATGAAATTTAAGTATGGTGCTTATAGCTCGTACATCCTTTGATTTTTTAGAAATAATTTCCTCACTCGGTAATTAAAAAATGGTTTGAACTCTCTTGTCCATAGAGTGGGTGTCATCAAACTTTGACATATAGTCATTGTGGGAAAACATAGGAGGAATAAGAATGCCAAGAATATTGTTTATAATGTCTCTAGATAGACGGATATGGAATTCTCTACTTTGGATAAGACGAAATACTCATCATTCTTTTTAACCTTTTTAAGATTACAATAAAAAGTTTTACAATTGTGAGACAAGTTTCAGCTGTAAGACTGAGAAGAGGTTCCCACTCACTCTAGGAAAAACTAGACAAGACCATTTTCTTTGAAGAAGTCTAAATGTGCATGAGCAATAAAGCAATTTTCTGAGAGTTTTCAAGAGGCATAGTATTGGAATTGATCAAAATCAACATCTAGGTATTCACTATCTTTACTAGATTGAGGTCTCCTATTCCTAAAGGTACTACCACCTCAAGTCCTAAGTATAGTGATAAACTAAGAGAGTAGGGATAAAAACAAAGGAGGTCTAGAAAATAACAACAAACGCCTAAAAGGGCTATAGGAATAGAGGAAGTGTATAGATAACGCCATTTGTTAGAGTCAACAACACAACCTGCAGGGATGTTAAACAAAGACGATTAAAAGATTGAATGATTCCAATCTTAAGCAAACTTCTATATGTATGCATGATATATACATATAGGACTTAAAGAAATTTTAAAACTTTTTAAAATCTTATTAAATATAAATGCATGATTTTTTTAAGATTTTGAAGCATATTTCCTTAAACCTTGTCAAAGTAGATCTAATTAAACTATTAAATTAATTTTCAAACAAATGATTTGTCTTAGGCTTTAATTAAACTTTTAATTGAGATTTCAAAACCTCAGTTTTATGAAAGTAAAATAATTTGGCCATAAATTTCATAAATCCTAGACACATTTCCAAGAAATTTGTGAAATTGATTGAACAAAAATCTTAAATTGAATTTATAACACTATAATTTGATTGAAAACTCAATAATTTAACTAGAAATTTAATAAACCTTAATTTGCAAATATGAAAATTGGAAAAAAACTTAAATTAAATCTTTTTTTCTAATTTTCATATTTGCAAATTAAGAAAAACAAACTTAAGTTAAATCAGTTGCAATTGACTTCACAAAAGCCTGAGATAAGCACCTAATTAAAGTTTAAAAGGATTAACTTTAAGAAAATCACAAAAATTAAGCAAAAATTTGTATAAACCCTAATCATAAAATCTAAAATTAGATAAAAACACAAATTGATTGCATGTAGATGAAATTGGAAATCCTAAACCCCTAATTATACTTCTAATTATAAGAAAATACAACTAATTCAGGCTAATTTCTCAATTCCATCAAAAAATTCCCAAATCTAAAATCCTAGAAAGCTAGAAATCCAAAAATTAATTAACTTAGGGACAATTGAGGATAAATAAGAGAGGGCTTTGAGTCAGGATGTTACCAGGAGCATAAATATATCTTTGATGCTGCCTGAGTCTCGTTGGAGGTGTAGGAAAATAGATGGAAGGTGTCAAAGATGAGGAGGAGACGCAAGGAGAGCTCTTCAAGGAGAAAAAAGGGATGAAGGAGGTTGCACAAGGCCATAGGAATTAAATTCTGACGCTTTGGAGAAGCTTGATGAGTCAGTGGTAATGGCGGACGAAAAGAGAGGTGAGAAAAAAGAGAATGGGAGAAATAGAAAGAGGGGGTCGGTTAAGCCGTGACATTTTTAAGATCGATTAATCGAATCACTAACATCGATTGACCGATGGTTGGTTGACTAAAGAAACCATTCGATTGACTGACTGACAGTCGGTTGATGAACAAATCATTCAATCAACCGAAAGGTCACAGACGTATCAGATAGTCCAATTCCACACAAAAAGTCATATAGTACTTCCAACCCATATTTTGCATACCCATATACATTTCACAATAATAAGGTACCTTTTAAATTATTTTTCGCCATATCTTTATCGAGGTATTTTTCATTTGGTTCAATAATGGCAATTTCTTTTCATTCTTTAAGGTACCTACAAAATAGAAATTTAACGAACCTTTGGTACCCGTATCAACTTAGGTCCATGAGTGTTAGTGTATCTTTCACGACAATTTGATAACATATTGACATTCCTCAATGGATTATAATAAAAATATTTTATATGTCCATACCTTTCACAATATGAGCAAAATAAAGGAGTGAAAGTTTTATATGCATTTCTATGCCTATAATCATGATAGAACCATTGTCAAAAAGGTTGTCTTGGTTGGTTGCATGTTTTTTGATGATGCATTTGACTTCTAGATTTTTTAGAATAGATGTATGCATGATGCTTTATTTAAGTCTTATTTTGTGATGCATTTTGAGCAAACTTAGGACTATCATCTTCGAAGTTCTTACCTTTTACAAAAATGATTTTACTAGATGATGCTCCATTATATCCTAAACCATGTCTGTCATTACCCATCTTTTAAACACTTAGCATGGTTTCTAACTTTTCTTTACCTTTTGTAAATTTGATAATGATTCTTTAAAGGATTCAACTTCCTTCTTTAAGGCCAAATTTTCATTCAAAAGATCATTGTTATCCTTGTTGATTGAATTCATGTCTTTTATAAGGTTATCAATTTCTAATTTGTACTCATCCATCATTTTCATGGATTCCTCATTTTTGTCATGCGGTTTCTTTTTTTGCTTAGCTAGATCTTCTATGAATTCTAAAAGTTCTTCATATGTATACTAAACTTCACGTTCTTCATTAAAGTTAGGGGTACTCTCCTTATTGTAAGCTACAAAGCACATGTTTGTTATTTCTTCTTTTTTGAATTCGCTTGACTCGCTCCATGCCACTTTTAGTACTTCTTCTTGTAATTCGTCTTTTCCTTCCTTTCCTTTTTTTGTCTTCTTTAAGATACGAGCAATGCAACCTCAAATTCCCTTTTTCACCTCATTTAAAACATGTTACATTAGATAATTTGATCGTATAATACTTACCTTCTTTCCTATATAATGGAGTTTTTCTTCGGATGAGCTTTCTTAAGCCTCTTATAATGAGTGTGACAGATGCTTCTTCACCACTTCCATAGGATAATTCTTCAATCTTGCTATCTACCTTTTTTATTGCTTTAAATGCGATATTTTTCTTTTTAGATGTAGCTTCTTCTTCTTATGTGTCTTTTAACACCATCTCGTGTGTAATTAGCAATCCAATAAGGTTGTAAAAGGATAGGATGTTGATGTCTTTCACTTCTTGAATTACAGTTATCTTGGGCTGCCAAGACTTCGATAAAGACCTTAGAATTTTTCTAACAAGCTCAACATTTGAATAGATCTTATCTGTACCCCTTAAACTACTAACAATATTGTTAAATCGAGCATACATCGTAGAGATATTTTTATCATGTGACATTTTAAACAATTCAAATTAATGAGTGAGCATGCTAATTTTTATTTTTTTCACTTGATTCATGCCTTCATTATAATTTCTAATGTATGCCAAATTTTATATGCAACATCAAACATTGAAATTCTATTAAACTCTTCTATACTAGGTGCACAAAATAAAATATGTATGACTTTACTGTTTAAAGAAGCTAATTTCTTTTCTTCTACATTCAGTTCACTAACTTCCTTAATTTCAAGCTCATTTCCTATAAGTTTTGAAGGTAATGTGATCTTTTTGGAAATGACAAGCCAAAGGTCTATATTTTCACTTATTAAATAATGTCTCATCCTAGTTTTTTAATACAAATAATTGTTTCTATCAAAATAAGGTGTTCTATGTGTATTTTTTCCTTCAAGGCTAGAAGAAGAGAAGGCAAAGATATGCATCATATGTGCCATATGATCTTTACTTACTAATACGTTGGCATTACTCTAGAGTGAGACATGCGCTTTGATACCAATTGTTACGTGTGTTATAGCACCAAGGGGGTGAATTAAACTTTAAAAAATCCTTCACAAATCAAGAACAAATATATGTAGAAGCTTAAGAGATAATCCAAATTTACCCAATCAAAAAAATAATATAAGTGCAGAAAAATAAAGAACAGAGAAGAAAGAACTACACCGAATTTATTCTGATTCGAAGCTACCCACTTGCCTTTACCTCCAATCCTCAACACTACTGTTGAGATTTTGTTCTTATTGCACATTAAACAAGAATACACCGTTTCACTTACAATCCTTTTTCATAGATTAAAGGAGAATCTTTCACTTAATTCTTTTTCCTAAGCTCAAGAATAACCTCTTAAATTCTCACGATAATAATACAATGAAGAAATATTTCAATCGATTTCACTTAGTGATTAAAAAAGGCTATGTGGAGAATAAATGCAAAAATGATACTAAAAATCTCACACAAAAATACATCATAAAAATATAAATGCAAAACTCTCAGATGGCTTATTAAAACACTTGAATATCTCACGTATTTCACTCGTTCAAGAATGTGTAAACTCTAATGAAAGCTCTCATTAAATTTGTGTAACACCTGTAAAAATTTTATATATAGCTAGGGATGTCAATCGGGTGGGTCAGGTAGGG
>JAOXYD010029859.1:0-14195 GCA_028565735.1 Pinacopodium congolense | reverse complement strand
AAAATTATATAATAATTAATATATTGTGCTTTTCATATTATTTAATATACTTTAAATAATTTTTATTACAAAATAAATATAGTTAAATCAAAAATACTTTTTATTTTTATGTTACCAAACAATTTACTCTATGAAACTCTTTTTTAAATGACAGTCATACATTCAACTGTCTTCTTAAAAAAGCTCTTCTCAGAAAAGCTCTACAGAAAAAAGCTCTACTAACAAAAATTCTACTAAAATAAGCTCATCTAAATAGGTACTTAGTATCTCAACTTAAAAGCCATCAATCATATAACTAGTAATAAATATTTATTTTATAGTCTTGACAAATATGTTTAAGGTAATATTTCTTTTTGTAATAAAACTAAGGTTCTAATCATGGCTAAAGAAGAAATTTTAATTAGATTGAAGAATGGAGATCGTTAGTTTATATCCCACATTTATTAAGTTCCTACCTTGAAAAGAAACATGTTAAGTATTGAGCAGCTTTTAAAAAAAGGTTATGAAATAAAGATGAGTAAGAGTGGACTGGTTATAAGAAATGGAGCAAGGAGATTGATGGTAAAAGCGTCAATGTCAAAAAACAAAAAATTTAGACTGAATATCAATAAAGATAGTCCTAAGTGTTTGAAGGTTATTACAGTAGATTTATCGTGATTATAACATCTTAGAATGGGCCACTTGAATGTGGGTAGATTGGAGCTATTGTCCAAAAAAGGATAATATATATTTTTCCTTTCATAAGTCATACTAATTAGATTTTTGAAATAAGTCATACTAATTAGATTTTTGAAGGTTTTATGTATAGTAAGTAGTATAGGAAGAGTTTTTTTGAAGAAGTATATGTCTCGAGCTATATGATCACTTGAATTAGTGCATGTTAATATATGGAGTCCTATTGAACCAAATTCATATGAAAAGAACAAGTTTTTTTTAATTATTTATTGATAATTGTACTTGTAAGACTTGGGGTCTATTTCTTGAAGAAAAATTTTAAAGCATTTAAAGTTTTCAAGAAATTCAAAGCTCAAGTTAAAAATAAAAATGGTTTTTTTATAAAAAAAACTGGTTATCTAATCAAAGTAATTCATATTAGTCAAAGAGGAGAATTCATGTCAAATAAATTTAATATGCAAGTATCTTGCATTCATCTTTCGTTGACAATTTTGAGGTTACCCCAACAAAATAGAGTTATAATAGAATGTAAAAATCAAACTATACTTAACATGGCTCATAGTAAGTTAAAGAGTAAGTGGATGCCAAAAGAGTTTCCAAAACCAAGGCTTTCAATAAAACCCATCTATTGGGGATCAAGTTTCTAGAGTAGTGATGGAATTCTTTAATTGTAACAAACTACTCAGAGCTTTCAACAAAACCCATCTATGCTTAATCCTAAAAACGTCAACTCCTTCTAGCCCTATGGACTTTCGTCCCATCTCTTATTGTAACTCATTTTACAAGATTATCTCTAAATTCCTTTCCAAAAGGCTAAAATAAGTGTTACACTCCATTTTTCTCCCCTGATAGATCAATCAATGATAATGTTTTGCTTGCTCAGGAACTCTTCCACTTTTATTCACGAAAGAGAGGTGCCAAAAATTATGCCATTAAAGCTGATCGACATAAAGCTTATAATACTATCCATTGGAACTTCATCCAGGACACTCTTTGCTGTTACGGATTCCCTGATCAATTTACTACTTCGATTATATAATATATATCTTCCACTTCATTTAGCATCTTAGTAAATGAGGAACCTACGCAGGTCTTCATGGGTAAACGAGGACTCAGACAAAGGGATCCTCTATCCCCTTATCTGTTTACATTGTGTATTGATGCTCTATCTTGTCTACTAGGTCATAAGATAAGGCATAGCCTAGGATTCTCCTTCCATATCAGCTGTAAAAATTTGAGCCTTCACCACTTAGGTTTTTTCAGATGACATTCTTTTATTTTGTGGAGCTAACGAGTACTCTATTAGCATTCTTGTGGATGCTATGTAGGAATTTTCTCAGTACTCAGGTCTTTGAATTAATAAGGAGAAAAGCCACCTTATGATCATTACTTCTGCAACTCATCTCTCAGTCAACCTTTCCAATCATATAGGCCTACAACTTAAGGCACTCCCTTTCTCATACCTTGGCTTGTCTATTATATCTAGGAAACCATCTTTTAAAGATTGCAAATAGCTCTTGGAAAGGATCCACCAGTGTATCTCTAGTTGGTGCAATAGAGCCCTATCATTTGAAGGAAGAAGGCAGTTGGTTATTTCCATCTTAAACAACATGCATGTCTATTAGTCCTCTCATCATGATGATTCTAAGAAAAGTGTGGCTAAGGAAACATGGTGGGAAGTATCCTTACCTAAAGTTGAAGGGGGATTGGGGATAGCTCCTCTCCAGTTGTTTATAAAAACTAATCTAGCAAAGAAGCTATGACATTTATTAATTTATAAGCAAACCCTTTGGGTGCGGCTGATACATGTTTATTACTTGAAAGGGGATAGTATATGGGGTTGCAAAGATAGAGTTGATTCCTCCTAGACTGTACAGGATCTCCTCAAAATCTGGAGCTCCCTAAATAGTGAATTCTTATGTAGAATAGGTAATGAGAAGGCCACCTGCTTCTAGTGTGACAACTGGTCCAAGAGGGGGTCATTGAACTTAGTTCTTGAAACCAACACCTCCGAGGCATCGTCTTATCCAATGCTAAGGTGGAGCTAATCATCAATAGTAACAACTGGAACTTAGAGTTTAAAGGAGCTTCTTCACTCCACAACTATTTGTTAGATACCACTCTTGACTAGATTTGAGAAGATTTAGTGATAAGGCTAAGGCATGCCTCCGGATCCTTCATTAATGGCTCTTGTAGAGACCTTTTTTTAATGCAAGCTCCCTAGACGCCCTGGCTGAAGTTGGTTTGGTTCAACTAGAACTTGCCAAAGGTATCTTTCATTTTCTAGCTGGCAATCAAAGACGGATTAAGCACATTGGGCCGTCTTTGAAGGAGGGAGACTCAGGACAGATTAGGTATCCTTTTCAAGGAGCTCCCTGAAAGCAGGAACTAGTTGTTCTTCACTTGCTTCTACTATACTTAAGTATGGAAAACCTTGCAATATTTATTTCTCTTGTAATGTAACATCATTGATTAGAGCCAAGTGCTCAAATGGACACTATCATTATAGCAATATCCTATTATGCAAAATACTGATTATATTGCTTTCAAGTTGGCCTTGGGAGGCATTATTTATGCAATTTGGTAAGAGCGCAACTCAAGGATTTTTCGTCAAACCTCAATCCTAGTTTAGTAGTTTATTCTCAACACTTTGAAATGGATTAGAGAGACTCTACAGGCTAGAGTGGAGGTAACAGCTTTATCAACCCATTTGAGGATAGGCTTTAATGTTTAAGTTTAGAACCTTGCCAAGAAGTGTTGCATCTATTTTAAGCTTCAGAAGCTAGCTTCCAAATCCATGTTGACCTTAGTTTTCTACTAATGTTGAAGGTTTTGTGGAAGTCTCCTTTAGGAGCTATTGTTAGCTATTGTTCTTACTGTATGTTTATCTTTTTGCTCTAGCTAGTTGATTCCTCCTATCTTGTTGCTGACTTGGTGTACCTCTCTAGTCTATTGGTGTTATTTATTGATTGATTTAATTTTTGAAAAAAATCAAATATTATATTATTTTAAGTAAAAAAGAACAAATTATAAACTAACAAAATTTGAAAAGAGTTTATGATAATTAAACAATATCATAAAGGATAAGTCATACTTTTTGAAATATGAGAAATAAAGTAAAAAAAACGAATTGGATTTAATGTATTTAATCCAAAATTTAAAGACATGAAGAACATTGCAAAGAGACTTACCTCCATCTTCATTCCCTGTTGTCTAAGAACTTTGGCACCAACAAGTTTTGCAGTAGAAAGTAACATTATTTTGTTAATTGAAATGTCTTGTTTAACATTTCCTTAGAGAAGCTTTGCCAACATCCAAAAAATGGGTAATTTCCAAGAAAAATATCCAAAAATGGTTAATTTAAAAAAATTCCAAAAATGGGAATAGACAAAAATTTTTTGTACCTTATAGATGTCCATTGGAGTTGGAGTAGCAAATATGGTGTCAAAATCTTCCAAAGGAGGCAAAGGTAGCCCTCGTTCTTCCATAAGAACAACGCTAAACCTAGATGTTAATTCTTGGCAGATAATCATTGCAATTAAAGGAAGAACCATCAGAGTCAAAGGAAGCTCCTATAAAAATCATATGAAATCTCTATTTCAGATTCTTGTTGCTCTTTTCATATTAAACTCATATTGTTCAAGCCAGGTACATTGCTAATATCACATAATAGCTTAAGTTATTATTTATCTTTTCTTGAAAAGTTATATATAACAATAAAGAGCATCATAAAGTTAAATCACCAAATAAAAATAATAAAATGATATTTCCTCACCATTCTTAAGTTGAGAGTAGTTTTCCCTACATACTTCGGTTGAGACAATATTATGTCTTTGTATGATTTATTTTTGTGTTACCAACATGTGTAATTAAACAGATATACATTCATTTCAATTTTTATATTTTCAAATTATAATTTGTTATTATTTAGTAATTATATAATTCCTTTTTGTATATTACGGTAAATTTATATTTATTTTTATCCAAATTGATATCATATTAAAATTTTTAAAAAATTATTGTAAGATTATATGATAACTAAATAATGTTATATGGGGATAAACAATAATTTTTAAAATATAAGAATTAAAATAAAAAAAGTTAAACTACAATAAAAGCGTCTAGTACAGTTAAGTGTTGTTTTGATGTTTACCATCTTCAGGCTGTATACGGTGATGATTATATAAGTTAAAGTTTATTATATTAGTCCAATTATAAACATATTTTTATCGTAACGAAAACTTAAAAGCCTCCAATAAAGAAAAACTTTTAAACTTCATATGTTGTTCGTATAAAAAGTATAATTTTATTTTAAATAAAAATAGTTTAAAGTATTAGAAATTTTAAGAAAATTTTTTGTCAATATATTTTAAAAGAGATTTTTACTTAATTTGACGGTTTAGAATCCTAATATGATTCAATTCAAAAGTAATAACGTTCATTGAAATAATTTGATAGATACATTAAAAAAATCTCTTTATTAATATTCTTCATGGAAAAAAAATATTTTTTTAATAATTTAAAATAATAAAATATTTTATAAAATGAGTCCAACACAAACTTGTATTGCCTATAATGAGTCTCGAGTAAGCCGTTTAGTATTGCTGTGAGTTGTGATTTTTAGTTGTTGTTTTGATATATTTGTATTGATTTTTGTGTTTTATCCTTGATTTTTGTGCTGTATTAATGTGTTATCTTTATCGATTTTTGTATTAAAAATCAAAATTAAAAACCTCAACTATACCACACAGGCCTTAGCTGCAATTATTGACTCAATTCACAACAGAAGCTTCAAAGCGGGCCCTGAAATCTGCAAATTCAATTATATAAAACTAAGGCATGAAATCAATACACCCTCCTAGCTAATGAAATTTATACCACAGAGAACGATGATTGTTGGTTCTCAAAAGTACCAAACAAGATAGATGAATTAAGTATTTTTAAATTGTTAAAAATTTTTGAATAAGATTTTAAGTTTTTTAAATAGTTTACACTTAATTAAAAATTTATTTTAAAAATTATGTAATATGAAAGTTAAACAATATAATCAATAGTATAATAACATGATTGAAATACAATAAACTTAAAAAATAAAAAGAAATAGGAAAAGTGGTGCAAATATAGTAGTTTGGTATACAATCACACACTTTCATTCACTTCTTACCTTTTTATTAGAAATTTTGTATCACATAAACTTTATAATTAGTTTTCTTTTTTATAGGTTATAAGATAACCCTTGTAATCACTTACTTTTTTTTTAAAGGCTCTAGGTCCTTACAATATTTCTCTCTTTTTCAATAGATTCAAGATTAACCATTTATAATTATAACTTCAAAATCTCGTCGCCCTAAATATACTTCACAAAAATATCTCTCTTACTTAAACTAAAATGTTTAAGAGACTTACAAACACTATAAAAGATGAATGTACCAAACTTCACAAAATATGCCCAAAAAAAAACCAAAACATTCACTCAAAACATTTAACAACTCATTTTGATATTTTCCAACACTTTTTGATCCAAAATACTTATATAATATATTTATTTGTAGGTGACAATAAATCTACTAATTGTGTATGCCTGTTGGGATTCATTAAATTTCATTTATCACATTTTTTATCATTAAAACAAGTCGTTATCATTCATCTGTCCTGAATCACAAATCGATCAGTCTAAACGTGTTGGTTGATCAATCATTAATAAACCACTCTTCCTACTAATCAACTCGTTCCTATAAAATTCACACCACACTAGTTGATCAGTCCCAAACACTAGTTGACTACTACCTAGTTGACCAATCTCTGTAAAATTTACATACTAACCAACCACTATCAAGCACATTAGTTCTAATAAAATCGACATACTGGTCAATTGCTAACAAATATGTTGGTTGATTAGTCTATGCAAAACTGATTTTTTTCTCCAACTTAGCACATTATAATATAGGAAAATTACTTCAAATAAAATTTAATATTTTTAAATACTTCTTTAATATGCAAACCTTAACACATTCACACAATCTAATACATCCACACAATCGAACCTAATACATACAAACATTAACACATTCACAAAATCTAACCTAAAAAAACATTATATCATTTTCAAACACTTATTTTCACACACACCAATATCACCCACGTATCAAATTAGTTTCCAAAAAGATTTTAGTATATTAAGAGAATCATTAAAAATAATCCAAATATAATTCTTTTTGATCATGCAACTTATATACATAAACACTAAGTATAAATATAAAATGCATGATTTAAACCCTTTAGTACTTTGAAAATATTAAAATAAGATTTATAACAAAAAGTACAGCACAAAACCTATTCAAAATTTACTTTCTTAGTTTTTAATCCTTTATTAAACACCATAATCTTCATGCATCATCACTTTTATTCTAGTACTCTAAGTTGGGTTCCAGTTTGTATCTTCTATACATCTTTTATAACTTGGGCTCCAATTTATAACTTCTAAACACATTTTCTTCATATGTATCTTTCCAAAGCATCAAATGCAACAAAGCCATTAGCAATATTATTTTCCATTAGTAATGTTATTTTGTCATCATTAAAACTTAGATGGAACCTCCTTTAATTTAGCAATTCTTCCCTTTTTGATGATAACAAAATCTTGTGATATTAGTGAATCATAAAAAGCATATTTCATACAATGCATATCTTTTTGTTTCCCTATAAACTAATATCACACAAAAATTTCCTCATTTTTTTTATCATCAAAAAGTTTGAAATATATACTAAATAAATCCTATTGCCACGAGCCTATCCTTAAATTGTAACCAGTGCTAAAGGAACAGTAAATTCAAGATCTATTGGACCATCAGCCAGCTTAAAATGCCATAAAATTACAATATCAATAATAAAGATAATATTTCCAAAACAATTAAACCCATACTCATAATAATAAAATAGCCTTAATAATACTAAATCCACAATCATGCTACAACACTGAAGTATTTAATAATAATATAAAAGAATCCAACAAAAGCAAGACTGTTGTGGCTCTAGAGTCAAAGGTTACCAAAATGTAAAAACATACATTAAATCGTCAGAGAAGAAGAAGACTAGTGGAGTACATGTCACTAGGGGTTTCAATAGAATGATCCTGAAAAATAGTTGAGGGGAGTTAGACCTTATTAAGTGAATTAATACCATAATTATGTTACACACCTAAGGATTTCAAATGTGGATAATATACCGCATCCGTAAATGTAAAAACGTAATATAATGATTTTTCATAAATATGTATGAATGCATTTCTCATATCATATCACATAATCATCACAAATCACGAATAATATTGAAGGATTGACTTAGGACCCTACAATATGTCCCATACCCATGGCTCTAGCTATAGGGGCTTTATTATTCCACACAGGTCACTTGGTTTAAATGTAGTAGACTACTATTCAAGAGTAAGCTTAATTGAACCGTCATAACCTTACTATAACGTGGCTACTATTCGAGAGTAAGCTCAATTGAATCACCATAACTACGCCACCATATCATGAACCATATATTGGTTAACATCCAAGAGTAAACTCCCTCGAACTACCCCAATCGTACCATATCTCAATCGATATATCAATCAATAAATCTATCAATGATTAAGCCATAAACCGATTTCATATTTCATTGGCTGACTCACTGTGCACGTAGTCTAGTAATGTCCACCAAGTAGCTCATCCCATAACTATTCTTCACGTCATCACATATCATATCAAGCATAACATATCACAACAAAAATATATGTACATGTGCCAATCCACATGAATGAGTATCATGTATGCATATGATAATAATCATAATTGTGTGAATGAAATTAACAATGAAGTTTTAATACATACTTATGTCCATGAATATTAACTCAAAGGTAGAATGCACTCCTTCACGCTGAACATAATACCTCGAAGTGAAGGATCCTATTCCTGATTGATCTATATAAAGAAAATGTAAGCAATTATTAGGAAATAAAGCGTAAACCAACTTCAGATCACTTAAGGAGGGTCATTCCTATAATAGAAAACACACTTCTATTATCATCATCAATCATAGCTCGAACTGGGCTTTGAACTACATGATTATGCTCAATTGAGTCCATATTTATAATTCAAAATCCATAATAAAATCAATCCATAATCTAAGCATACCAAATTCTAATCCTAACATCCTCATTCACGGTCAATACATCCCATTAACATTAATTCTAGTCAGTAACAACTCAAATTTAATCAATTTTATGCATTCCTATAAGAATATAAATCATTAAAAAAACTTTTAACTCATAAATGATCAAGAATTTCAATACATCAATTTTAATGAAAGTTGATTTACATAATATTTGAGAATTTTTAAAAATATTTCCAATCATTTCTGGGTTGGTTAGAAATTCACCACTACTATCAGAGTGTAGGGGCCACTTATCACTGTTAAAGTAATGGTGATTTTCATGACCTACTTAGAAATGACGATAACCTCTAGGAATTTAATAACATTAGCCCTGCATTGAAACTCCTCTGTGTTCATGATAATTTAATATCCAAAACTCAAAAGAGGTCAATTTCTGTTCACCAGTAAAATGAGTCAATTAGTGTTAGGTTCCCCTTTGTTCCTATGTTTTTAGGGTATAAGACATAATGGTAGTATTAGTTTGGCTAAAAAATGACTAAAAATGAAAGAAGGATCACTTACCTATAAGAACTAAACTTCCAATATTGATTTCTTCAAATTTGGATTGTTTTTTATGCAATAACTTTATAGGTTTGATAAAGTGTTTCTAGACTAGATTGTTGGAAATAGTAGTCAAATGACAAAGATATAAGTGTCAAAGTTAAATGTGAATAGTATAAAACCTAAGCTTTCTAAAGTTTAACTTATATTCTTATAGGCTTTTCTCTTTATTGGTCCATTATGAGTAATTAACAAAAAATTTAAAATATTACATTCTTCTCCCCTTATTGAAAAATTGTCCTCAAATTTTAAATCTGACCTCATAGTTAAAATAGATGCGAGTATTGACTTTGCATATCTAGCTTTGTTTCCTACATACAATCATTCATCGTATGATTACTCCACAATAATTTCATCATTGATATCTCTCTTAAGCTAAGTTAACATATCTGATAATCTATTATAGCAATAGACTACTCTTCATATGTAAAATTGTCACCAATCTCCACATTACATAATTGAAGAATATATAAAGGATTCAGAATATATTTCTTCAACATCAACACATGACATAGTGGATAAACTCTAGACAAGTTAGGCGGTAACATAACTTATATGTCATATAATTCACTCTAGATGTAATCTCAAATGGACCAATAAACCTTAGAGCTAATTTACCTTTTTTATCAAATCTCATCACTCATTTAATTGGTAATACTTTAAAAAAACCATGTCATCTATTGAGAATATCACGTCTTCCTTTTTAGGATCCATATAAGTCCTTTGCCTATTAAAGGAAATTCTTAATATAGGTTGAATAATATGGAACCTTTTAGAAGTGATTTACACTAACTCATGTATTGTCAATTGCCTTTCACCAATTTCCTAATATAAAGGTGATTTGTATTTTCTTCCATATAAAGTCTCATAAAGAGCCATCTCAATACTAATATGGTAACTATTATTATAAGCAAACTCAATCATTGGTAAACACAAATTCCACTAACCATTAAAATCAATAGCACATTCTAAGCATGTCCTCTAGAGTCTAAATAATTTTCTTAGATTGACTATCTGTCTGAGAATGAAAAGCCGTGCTAAGTCTAGCTTTATGTTCAAGCTTTATATTGCTCTTACCAAAAATTGATGTAAAATTTAAATCTCTATCAGAGACTATAGATTGTGGTACCTTATGAAAACTCATAATCTTATTATCATACAACTTGCCTAACTTGTCAGTAGAATAAATCTTCTTGATAGGTAAGAAACATGTAGATTTTATTAGTTGGTTTACATTTATCCATATGGCATTATATCTAGTATTAGTACAGGGAAATCCAGCCATAAAATTCATAATAATCATATCCCATTTCCACTCAAGAATGAGGAGTTGTTGTAATAATCCCAAAGGTCTTTAGTTTTTAAACTTTATTTGTTGACATGTTAGACAACTAGACGCAAACTCCACAATATCCTTTTTCATTCCACTTTACCAATACATGCCTTTAAGATGATGCCGCATCTTGATGGAGCTTGGATGAATGCTATAAGTTGCAAAATGTGCCTCCTTCATTATCTCTTTCTGCAACCATTAGGGACTTAATGAATAGGGTGTTTAGGCCTTTCCTGAATCTTATGATGATATCTTATTGTATTCTATGACTAAGGAAAAACAAGTGGTACATTTGATGATGGTTTTGTAAACCTTAAGAGAACATCAATTGTTTGCCAAATTTTCTAACTAGGAGTTCTATTAACATAGCCTTTTTGGGACACGTGGTGTCTAAAAATGACATCTAAGTAGATCCTAAGAAAATTGAAGCCATCATCGAGTGGCCAAGACTTTCTACTATTACTAAGGTTCAAAGTTTCGTAAGCTTAGTAGGTTATTATTAGATATTTGTCCAAGATTTCTCATAAATAGATGTATCTTTGACTAAGTTAACTTAGAAAAATGATAAGTTTGTTTCATCAAAGTCATGTGAGGATAGTTTTCACCAACTTAAAGGACAGGTTAACATCAACTCTGATGTTGACCTTACCTTTAGGATTTGATGGATTTATAGTATACTGTGACACTTTTGGGGTTGGTTTGGATTGTGTGCTTATGCAGTATAGATGGGAAGTGGCTTATGCTTCCCGACATCTAAAGAACCATGAGTAGAAGTGATGTAAACCTTACCAAGAATAGTAAGACCCAATTACCGAAATTGATACTTTGTTCAAGGAACGTCTAATAAATCAGATCTATAAGGGAAACTTAAATCCGTTGTTTTTAGTAATAAAACAAGAACCTAAGCTATTAGAAGGGTTATAGATTCCATACTCAAGAATAAGATGAGAAGGTGATGATAAGTTTGAATTATGAATGCCATAAGTAGAAACTTGATAAGTTCAAAAAGTTTAATAAAGAACTAAGAAAGAGAATGCTCTCTAAAACATTGTTGATGATCCAAAAGCTATCTCTTACAAGTAAAATTCAAGCCTTCTTATAGACTAAGGCATAAAACCCTAAAACCAAATGGAAATACAATTATAATATGGATTTGAAAATATTCAACTGCCCTAAAACAAAAGGAATTCCATAATAACTGTGATCTCCTAAATTTCAAAAAATAAATCTAAAGATATGGAAAATAATGGAGGGAATAAGATACAATTCAGAATTGGTAAGAGATCCCTCCCAAAATAAGAAAACAAATTAAACAATCAATGTTGCTACGTTATTTCAGCATTTGTTTAGGCAGTCAACTTTTAAGAGCCATAAAATGAGCTATAGATCTCCAAATAACATGATTCTTGATTTTTAGAAAAGATAAAGTGTCTATGTAATTT
The DNA here is from genome assembly GCA_028565735.1 of Pinacopodium congolense. Lineage (NCBI taxonomy): Eukaryota > Viridiplantae > Streptophyta > Magnoliopsida > Malpighiales > Erythroxylaceae > Pinacopodium > Pinacopodium congolense. The sequence goes on along the minus strand of JAOXYD010029859.1, from coordinate 1,988 downwards.
GTAGTTTTTATCAACTTTAAATTAGACCATCATCTTACACTTTTAGGGCAAAACATTTTATTGCTTCCTTTGTTTAATTAAGTTAACTAGTATGGGCTCTTCATAAGAGATTGCACTTTTAGCCTATATGCCTTCAATTAGCCCATTTAAAGCTTCTTTGATCTTCTTAAACCTTGCCCTTGTGATTAAACCTCCATTAGTGCTCAATGAATTAGAATTTGGTGCTATAAGATTCTCATCATTCCCTTACTCCTTAAAAGGATTCGTTCTTGAATGATCACCTACATCAAAAGCAGATAAATTAGCAACATTAAAAGTAGCGTGCACACTATACTCACTAGGAAAATCTAGCTTATATGCATTATCATTGATCCTTGCAATCACTTGAAAAGGATCATCTCCTCTTGGATGCAATTTAGATTACCTTTGAATTAAAAATCTCTTCTTACAGATATGTAGCCAAACCCAATCACCAGGCTAAAAAATAACTTGCTTTTGTCCTTTATTATCTTGAGTAGTTTATTGCTCTAGCCGCCTTTCAATATTTTTCCTTTCTTTCTCATGAATTTACTTGATAAAATCTACCTTCTTTTGTCCATATAAATTTATATGTAGGTAAAGATGATAAATTCAAAGGAGTTAGTGGATTAAACCCATACACAATTTAAAAAGGTGAGAATTTAGTTGCACTATGGACATAATTATTATACGTAAACTCTATATGTGGTAAACATTCTTCTCATGTTTTCAAGTTCTTTTGAATTATAGCACGCAATAAGGTAGCAAAACTCCTATTAACTCCTTCAGTTTGCCTATCTGTTTAAGGATGATATCTAATAAAAAATAAAAGTTGTACTATTAATTTATTCCACAAAGTTTTTCAAAAGTAACATAAGAACTTAGCATTACAGTCAGAAACAATACTTCTAGGAATACTATGCAATCTTACAACCTCTATGAAAAACAAATAAAAAATATGAGATACATCATTAGTTTTATAACATGGAATGAAATATGCTATCTTAGAAAACATATTGACAATTACATATATAGAATTATTACCCTTTTTAGACCTACGTAAGCCCATAATAAAATCCATGGAAATATCAGTCCAAGGATGATTAGCTATCGGCAATGGTGTATACAAACCTTTAGGTTTAACCTTAGACTTAGCTTGTTTACATGTAATACACTTCTCATAAAATCTTTCAACATCATGTTTCATGTTAGGCCAAAATAAATTTTCATGTAACACATCTAAAGTCTTAACAATACCAAAATGCCCCATTAAGCCTCCCTGATGAGCCTCTTTAACAAGAAAATCATGCAAAGAACTTTTAAGCATACATAATTTGTTTTCTTTAAAGAAAAACCCATCATGCCTATAAAATTTAGCAAAAGCCACTCTCTCACATACATTGAACACATTACAAAAATTAGAATCATTAACATACAAATCTTTAATGTATTCAAATCCCATAATTTTTGTATCCAAAGTAGAAAGTAAGACATACCTCCTTGACGATGCATCAGTTACTACATTTTCTTTACCTTGTTTATATTTGATCACATAGGAAAATATCTCAATAAAATCAACCCATTTTACATGTCATTTATTTAACTTGTGTTATCCTTTTAAATGCTTCAAGCTTTCATGATTCATATGAATCACAAACTCTTTAGATCAAAGGTAGTATGACTAATTTTCCAGTGCACGAACAAGTGTGTTCATCTCCTTATCATAGGTGGGATAATTCAACGCTACCCTACTTAGTTTTTCATTAAAATAAGCTATTTCCTTTCTTGCATTAGGACAACTCTAATACCTATTCCTGAAGCATCACACTCAACTTCAAAAGATTTAGCAAAGTTAGGCAAAATAGGTAAAGGTGCATTAGTTAATTTCTCCTTAATCAAAATAAATGCCTTTTCTTTTTTGCTACCCTATTTAAACCCGTCATTCCTTTTGAGTACTTTAGTTAAAGGTG
>JAOXYD010029850.1:0-14195 GCA_028565735.1 Pinacopodium congolense | reverse complement strand
AACAAATTATACTATTTTAAAATGATACGTTAAATGTCAAATTAAATTAGACAAAAATATACTTTTTACTGACAGACTTCGCAAAGCGGCGCCGTTTTGGTTTGTGAAGGAGCTATGAAATACTTGAACAGAAAACGACGCATGCATCCATGTCTCGGCCAACTCTTCTTCGTTTTGCTGTCAACATCCGCGTCTCCTCCAACCATTCAACAGCTCTGCCAGTCTTTTCTCTTTCGAATCTCCTCCATCATCAACAGTTCCTCCTCCGTCATTGTTCTCATCTTCTCCGCCTTCGTATTCTCCTCTAACGCAAGCTTTTGTTTCAAGAACAAAGAGGTAACGTTGTTGTTTGGATCAAGTGGTCCGACAGGTTTTCCGTGTTCCTATTTTAAAATTTCAATGGTGGGCACATTCCAACAGTCATAAAAACAGCCCATGTCTTAACTTGTGTTGTAGTGCTTAATGAAAAAATAGCATCATTAATTTTTAGTTAATTCGAAGCAATTTCAGAAGAATCAACCACAGAAACAAGAAACAAAAAGGAATCACTGAAGAAACCCAATGATGAAATCCTGTACTGAACTATATGCCACCACTGATAAATGCAGAAATTTAGCATTACATCATCTAATAGATGTGTTTAATCTTAAATCTCAGAAGAAATGTTTCAAGACTAAAACTTCGATTAACTTCCACTTACCGACGGGAGAGGAAGACGGAAGCGAATATAGGACTACAAACGACAGGGACGCTGGGATGTGGCGGCGGAAGAGAACCGGAAGCCTGTCACAGCAGATGGAGCGATCAATGAGACGGAGGAGAGACTGTCGTTGAAAATATATATATATATATATATAATACTCAAAACGGCGCCGTTTAGCTAAGTCTCCAGAAATCTTTTCAGGTGCAGCGTGTCCTATGTTTGCTACGTTAGCAAGTCTATCTAACACCCTATTAATTCCGAGGAACAAAATTAACATTAAATTAATAGAAATTTTAATTGATAATTTTGAAATTATAAAAACATATTTGATAATTTGTAAAATTATTAGGATCCAAATTTTAACCCTAATTATAATCATATAATGTGTGTATAATAAAATTTTTATTTATTTAAATTTCTATGTAATTATATTTTATATATAACATATTTGTAATGTAACTAAAATTTATAGTTATTAGTTTTGAAATTTATTTTAAAATATTATTAAATACATATAATGATTTATAAATATGAAAAAAATCATATTAATTTATATTAATGTATTTAATATATTTTGCACCACCTAAATCCATAACATGCTAGGTACTAAGAGTTGATCTCAAGGTGTTGAGTTCCGTTCCATTATGGCCAGTATTGATTGGAATACTTCATATTGGACCGAAAACATAATTGAAAAATAAGGTTCTATTTCATTGGTTAGGACACTTCGTAACAGATCAAAAATGGAATGAAAAAACAAGGTTCCATTTCATTATTTAATACCAGTCAGTACTAATTGTTCTTACTGTTAATCAATCTCCTATATGGTATCAAGGACCGAAATGTAAATTTTAAAAATATGATATAAAATCGAAAACAAGAAAACAACTCGTTCCCCACATTGACAGTTTTCTTTTCTCACTTACGACCTCCCTCACCCTCAGTGCATTTGTCCCTCAACTTTGTCGTCACTCACTCCCTTACCTCGGTCCCCCATACCTCTATTGCAATGCAACGCCAATCCAGCAGCTCGAATCTGCTTACACAATGCTTCTCCTTGCTTAAGTCCGATGGTGTGACTCCCTCTCTAGAAAGATCTAGCCAGTGCGAGTCTATGATGCTTCTCCCTCTCCACTCTCCAATTTCCAACCATTGAGCGCCTCTCCACTCTCTAGATCCAAAAAGATCCAAGTCTCCAGTAGCATTTGTCTAGTCCATCGATGCCTTAGGCTTTTAACTTTTAGGTTTATTAAGTTTCAAAACAGTTAAAACTTAAAAGCATTTAGGCTCCTTTTTGAACTAGATAGCAGTGTTTTTAAAACTGGTATATACCGTGGGTATACTGCTGGTACATACAGCATCGACCAGTACCGACCAGTTTTAGGCTGGTATAGAGCGATATTGAAATTTCAAAAAGTTCATCGGTCGATTGATTCCTTACCATCAATCGATCGATAGTAGACATATATGAGAAATCAGTCGATCGATGGTCAGGCATCAGTCTACCGATCTCGTATATGTCTACTATCGATCGACCGATGGTGAGGAATCGGTCGACCAATATCTTGTATATATCAAACCCGATAACCGATTTCCTCATTTTCTTCTTTGTATTCTTTCCTTCTTCTCTCTCGACCAAACTCCATAACTATTCTTATAACTCTAGATTTTTCTTCAAAAACTCATAGATTTGAGTTTGATCCTTCATTCACTACTTCCATCTAACTCTAACAACTTCAAAATACATCAAAAAATAAACAATTATCACAAAACACCAATTTTTACAAATTTAATTTCAAACTCATTTTTTGATGATTTTTTAAGTTTCGTGCTAAATTCTGGTAAGTAGTACGAGCTATAACATCATCTTAACGTCTACATCCATTTCTATTAACTAATTTCAATATTTAGAGTAGAAATTGGTCAATTTCTAAACCTTAAAATTTGAGTTTTTTTAATTTTGTTAAATTTTCTTTCAATTAGTTGTTAATTAGTGTTTAATTTATCAAATTTAAGTATTATAAAAGTTGAATTTGGTATGAATAAATGTAGATTGAATCAATTTTGAATTTAGATAAAATTAGGATTTCTAAATTGAGAATTTTTAAATTTAGATGTAATTGTGATATGTTCGATGAAATTGAATGCATATTCTTATATTTAGATGTATGAATGAACTAATAAAATGATCAATTGCATTTAATTTGATGGAATTTAAATTTTTTCAATTTCAAGTAAAATTGTGAAAGTGAAAATTTTCAAATTTAGGTGAAATTGTGACATTTTTTATAAAATTGAATGCATATTTTTATAATTAGATGCATGAATAAGCTAATACAGTTCATCAATTGCATTTATTTTTATGAAATTTAAATTTTATCAATTTTAGGTGAAATTGTAAAATTGAGAATTTTCAAATTTATAAGAAATTATGATATGATTGATGAAATTTAATGCATATTCTTATAATTAAATGCATGAATAAGCTAATACAATCTATCAATTGAATTTATGTAATCACTTGTGTATGTTTTATCAATTACAATTAGTTTCTTTTACTTAATACCTTAATTAGTTATATTGATATTGACAGGTAAATGGAGGGTAGTTCTACATCAAGCATTGTTAGTGATACTTCTATCCCTTCTAGGAGATTCGAGGATCTAGTATGGGCTTACCGTATATTGGTTCTTAGTTATGGTTCGAGGAGCTAGATTATATGCAATTATTGTGGCAAGATTTTTAAAAGATAGAGGAATTAGAAGACTGAAGAGGTATTTGACCGGAATAAAAGATGACGTAGAATTTTGTAAGAATGTTCCTTATGATGTCAAGTGACATATGAAGACTTTGATAGAATAGTATCAGGCAAAAAGAATTAGAAGAGGCAGGGTGAGTTTGTGGTAGAGCTAATATTAGTAGATATGAAGTTGGTGGATTTGATGTTGGAGGACCCCCTATCCCTTCTATCCAGGAAGAAGGGAGTGGTTCATGCATCAATGAGATTAGATAAAAAAGGAGATCATTTACTGATTTTTTTGCTCAAAGAACAACTTCAGCAGCTCAACCTTTCATTCGAACTGCCATGCAAACAAGGGAAACAGGTGAGCAAGTTTACATGGCTATGGCTAAATGGTGGTATGATGCAGGTTTTTCATTCCAAGCTACCAAATCACATTATAATCAACTTATGGTGGATGCTATGACCTCTTATAGTTCGGGTTATAAGGCTCCTTTAATGTATGACTATAAAAGTAAATTTCTTACTAAGTGTGTTGCTGAGATGAGAAATTATTTGGAAGAGAAAAGAATTACTTGGGGCTCGTTATGGGTGTTTCGTTATGTATGTTGGTTGGACTAATTAGAATAAGGAGTCTTGCATTAATTTCTTAGATTTTTCTACCACATGGACCGTGTTTTTTAAGTTAGTTGATGCATTTAGTTTAATTAGGAATGTTGAATATATATTTCATCTTTTTTATGAAGTTGTTAATGAATTTAGAACTGAAAACATTGTCCAGTTTATCGCTAACAATGATGCAACTTACAAATCAGCTAGTAAGAGATTACAGAGTCCGTATAACTCTTTCTATTAGACTCCATGTACTACTCACTGTATTAATTTAATGTTGGAAGATTTTGGAGATAGTAGACATTTTCTTATGATAGTGGAAATTATGCTGAAGGCAAAAAAGATAATGAGACTTATTTATAATCATGCACGGGTGTTGAACTTAATGAGGAGGGAGTTCAATGGTGGGAAAATTTTATGTTATCCTGCAGTTACCAGATTTTCCACCGACTTTCTAATACTACAGAGTTTTGTAAAGATGCAACAGATGTTTACTAGTGATAGGTAGGAAGGTTCTCATCATGTCAGGTCCAATACTAGATTGAAGGCTACTTCTATTATTATTGAGGACAGAGAGTTTTGGTTTAATTGTCAGTTTGTGGATAGAGCTTGTGAGTTTTTTATTAGAGTGATTCGTCTAGTAGATAATGATGAAAAACTAACGATGAATTTTTTTTATGATACTATGGAAATGGCAAAGGAAGCTGTAAAGATCAATTTGAAGAACATGCATGCACTATACAATCCTTTCCCATCAATCATTCAAACAAGATGGGAAAATTAACTGTACACTCCTTTATTTGCTGATGGGGCATTTCTTAATCTAGGTGTCTACTTTTCGTACGATTATGAGAAGAGAGCAGATGTTAACGGGGGGATGCTGAGGACTATCACTACTATTGTTAGGCATGAGATGATGCAAGACATCCTTATCTCACAGATAGTGACATATAAGAAGACTACTGATGATTTCGAGACACTTTTAGCAATATGGCAAAGAAAGAATATTAATCTAGGTATATATTTCTTTACTTTTATTACTTGTTTATAATTAATCATTACTTCATTTTATTTATAAGATCTTTTTTTTTGTGGTGCAGTTACTTTGTGGGATATTTTTGGCAATGATGTTCCAGAATTGCAAATGTTTGCAATTCGTATTTTAAGTCAACGCGTGTATGCAACTGGATGTGAAAGGAATTTGAGCATATTCGAGGTCATCCACTTTAAGAAGAGGAATAGATTGGAGCATAAGAGGTTGAATGATTTAATCTATATTAGATACAATCTGAAGTTTCGAGAGAGATATGTTCTTTTTATTATTGTTATTATTATGTTCAATATTATTTCTAGAATATTGTTAGTCATTTGATTTTATTTGTTTACTAAGATTTTGAGTAGAACAATTAATGACGAGGATCCCATTTCTTTGGATCATATTGATACTTTGGTTGATTGAGTATCTGATGAGTCAAGTATTATAGATAAAAGTGAGTTAAAGGGAGATGCTGATGCTCGTTGGGAGGATATTGATATGTTATTTGTTGGGATAAGATTGGATGATGGTGATGATCAGGTTCCTTTTCCTTATGAGGATTTTGTAATGGATGATAGGTAGATCCAACTTAATTTTAACAGTCAACAGCCTAGACAATGAATATCTATGTATTTTTCTGTTTATTCTCCTATTTTTTTATAATATTTGATGTATATGTTAACTGTTAATTTGTTTTTCAGGCTTTAATTATGCTTTAAGGAGTTCTTGTACTGGATATTGATGTTAGTTGTAGTGTTTTTTTTATTATATATATTATTTATTGTATGATATTTGCATACATTAATTATGGTTTCATGATTGGAGGTTGTTTACTTGATGATACATTGATTTATTGATATTCAGTAATGTGTATCTATATTTATGTTATTTTTATTATGTTTATTTAGGTTTATATTTAGTTAAGAAATAAATAAACATTAGTATTAATATGAATGAAGAAAATAGTTGTTTGTTGTATATTATTATTAATTTATGTGAGTTTTGATGTATTTATATTAAGTTATGATGGTTTAATAATTGTTATTTTGTTTATATTAATTCATATTGTAATTTATTTTAGAAACATGTGAAAATTGATATTGATAGGTATAAATATTGTATGAAATTTGTATTATATTTATTGTATTAATTGAAATTTTGAAACATGTTTAAATTATTTTTACAAGATATGCATAATATATATACATGGACCATTTTGTAGATTTTATAAAATCTATGGACCATTTTATAATTTTAAAAAGTTAACCGGTACCGATATCGGTATTAGCTGATATCAATATAATACCATTTCGAGACAAAAACCGGTACCCGGTACGGTACCAGTTTTCAAAACAATGAGAATAATACTTCAAATATTTACTTTTCTCTTTCTCCTTGTTAAACTCCCAAAACTGACACAGTAGGCAAGAATCCGATAACATACCCGCAAATTCTTGGGTAATTTTCTTAAAAGAGTGGAGCTTGTCCTTAAGGAAGCCTAGAGTATGGGAGCAGAGTACTGAATAGAATTAAAAGAGAGCCTCAACGGAATATCATGAGAGAACTTACAATGTCTATGGGATGGATTACAAGGAGGTATAGTGGCCAGTTTCAGTCTTTGAGAATGGAGAGAATAAGAAGGAAAAGAGATGAAATTTTTGAGTTACAATAAACGTAGTGTTGTTGTGCTCTAATTTAGTTTAGTTTTCTTAATAATTAGAAAAATCAGACAGATAAGGCAAGAAGAAGATTGGTGAAAAGGATATGAGAACAAATAAAAAGTATGAAACATATTTTATAAATCTATTTATAAAAAACAAAGAAACACAATTTTGTAGCTTATATAAATGCACTTTTATATAAATAAAAATAGAATAGAATCAAACAAAATATTTTTACATTGGTTTCTCTTTTTAAAAACTAGAATTGAATTTCTCATTTTTTTTCTTCTATTAATTTTTATTAATCTTTTTATCCATAAAAATAGAATAATATAATATAAGATTTTCATTTTAATTAAAAAACCAATAGTCTAGTTTGATCTAAGTTTAATGTTGTTGGTGATTTGTGCTCACGATTAATTTGTGGCGAAGGACTCTAGTAATGTAGTATATTTGTCTTACCCAGCAAAAGATTTTGTGGCTATAAATATTACTAGTATCTACTATTTACATGAAATTATATAAGTTTAAAATTAACAATAACAAAGTAATAAAATTTTAACATAAGAACAAAAGATAAAATTTTATCCATTTAATGAACTGTTCTTACTTTTACTTTCTAATACACTAACAATGTAAAACAATAACAGGCTTTCTAATCCATCAAAAGAACGATTTGCAACCACGTAATGTTTGGGCAATTAAGTTTAGAATTTATTCCATTGTAACTAATTTATATAGAAGATTATTGAGGGTCCAAATTATAATTCATGATTTTTAATTAATACTATTTTTATCCAAGATTAAGATTTATAAGAATAAATAATTTTCAATCTATAATGTTATATATAATTACTACTTAACAAATGTAAATTATATAATACATGTATTATAATATTTAGATGTATGTTTGGATCATTAAAATACAATTGTTTAGTCATTAGTGGTTAAAATTAGATTAATGAAATGAGAGGTGTTTTGACCTTTCATTATCTTCATTACTGTTATAAAAGTTTCTAAATTATAGTTTAAATGATCAATTTACTAATATTGAATATTGTTTTTTTATAATAACTTCTAACTTATAGTTTACATGATCAATTTCATAATAATAATATTGTATTGAATAATATTATTTTTTAGAACAAACAATTAAATCCATAATAATAACAGAGAATGACGAGAAGATTGCAAAAAGATGGGTAATATGGGTTCTAATACTTTCTTCTTAATCTTCATTCTAACTTCGTTTGTTTTCTGCACCCTTCTCTTACCTCTTCTAAGCTTGGCCTCTTCTTTGTGATTATTTTTTGTTCTTCTTTCTTGCCTTTCTACTTTTAGAACACTTTTTGGCTTTTCTTATTGTGTTATTCCCTCTTTCTTCTTTTGGCTTCATCTTCCTTAACAATATTTCTTGCTCTCCTTTTTCCAATGGATTCCTCTAATCTAGCTTCTCTAAAGGAGTTCCCTACTTCACTTGTGAGTGACCTATATCCTCCTTTTTCTAGCTATCTTAAACCTACATCCTCATCCTTACAGTCGTCTCCTACTCCAAGTTCCTTTGGTAAGATTATTCCTCCTAACTCGCCTAAGAAGAAAAATAAGTCAGCAGTTGTTTTGAGCACCTAGGTTTAGCATGGGTTGGTGGAACCATTGAAGAAAAGATCTTGGAGCCAAGTGATAGAGGACTCCTCTCCTTCATCTAAGCTACAATTTTTCCCTACTTCTTTTACAAAAGGGAAGCAGATGGTGTATCCTTCTATCCAACTTCTAAAGGAGGGCGATAATAAGTGGAATTCTACACTGGTAGGTTTCTTTATTGGGAAGAGATCTCCATTTTCAGTCATAAATAAGTGGGCCCTGAAAACATGGAAGAAGATTGGGTTGATTAAGGTCCTAATAATAAAGGATAACATGTTCCTATTTAAGTTTGATTCTACATATCACACTAAATGTATTTTTAAGGCAGGTCCTTATTATATTAATAGTAAGCCAATTTTTGTCTAAAAATGGAGACCTAGTATTAAGTTAAATGAAATTAGGCGTCAACAGGTGCCAGTATAGATTAATATCCATAATATCCTACTTGAATATTGTATAATAAAGGGTTTAGACATCTAATTACCTATGCGGGAAGGTTGTTATATGTAGATGAGTTCACTGATAGTATGAAAAGAGTTAGTTATGCTAGAGTATATGTGTTGGTGGGCATTACACTACCTCTATCAGATGTGATTCCATTGGTTAGATTGGTTGATGATGGAGAATTATTTGAGGATAATGTTATTGTTACATATGCATCGAAATCGAAACTTAGACCCTCATAAAGAGCTATAGGTTGAGTTTTCCAAATAGGGAGCTATCAGGAATTGATGAAAATCTAATAGGAAAGATTAAAGAATTAGGACTCAAACATGGCTATACAGGGGATAATATAGGGGAAAGCTCTTACATTGGGTCAAGATCTTAGTTCAATGAACCATAAAACCCAATTAAATAGGGGGTAGGATTCTAAACTCACTCATGTACTTGAAAATGTGGATCTAGATGTAGCTAAGCAAGGAGTAAAGGAGATGGATGCACATATTAGTAATGGGATTAAGGAGCCTAATGCCTCCATTCTATCGGATAAGTGTGAGGAGATTAAGGGAGTTTGACTTTCACCTATTGAGACGGAGCAACCAGTTAGAGGGAATAGTCAGGGTAAGGAGGCTAATACTTCTATTTCTAATGGTCTACTAAAGTAGGTGGATGGCAATCAAGAGTTTATCACTCATAGAACGGAGATGCTTAGAGTTCTGGATGTTGTTTCAAATTCCTCTTCTATAAGCCCTAGTCATTCAGAGTCTATCCTAAATGGAAATATAAAAGTAGTGGGAGGTAATGAAATTAATTTTAAGGATATCATAAGGGTGTAAAAAGGGAAATCTAAAAGGAAGAAGAAGTCTTCCTCTTTACCAAGCTTAATATCATTATTATCTTGGAATTTAAGGGGGCTAAATAGCCCAATAAGCAGTTAGCTATGCTAGATTTTCTTAATAAGTTTTAGCCTAACTTGATAGGTCATTACAAATCACAATTCCATAATTATCGTAGAGTGCTAGTGGCCTATGATTATGATATTTATGAGATCTTACATACTTTTATGTGGGATTCTTTTGTTTAACTTTTAAGAGGTGTAACTTTATGAGGGCTACGGATTAGCATACCTTGTATGTAGCTTTTGTTTACGCTTTCATTTATACTTTTCAACGAGTCTCATTGTGGGATTCTTTGAGGAATTTTGGGCACTAATATGGCTTTGCTATGGATCATTTTAGGTGATTTTATCAATGTCATGTCTATAATAGAGGCTGAAGGCTTATTGAGTCAAACTATTTCCTTAGATAAACTACAAAATTGTGCTTGTTAAATTAGGGTAACTGATCTCAAGATGGAGGGTTGATTTTTCACTTGGACCAATAAAAAACATGGAAGATGTTTTCTACAAAAAAAAGTTAGATAGATTCTTGATGAATGCTCTATGCTTAGCTCAATTTGAGGAGAGTAAGGAATCTTTTCTCAAGACTCACTTCTCTAATCATTCTCCTATTTTGATTCAGAATATGATCTAAGTATAAAGGAGAATCTTTCCATTCAGACTTAACAACTTATTGGTTGAAGTGGATGGTTTTAAGCAAGCTATAACTAAAGGACTTAATATTTAGACAGAGGACCATAAATTATTTATTTGTATCAAGAAATTGAAGTTTATCAAAGAGGAATTTAAGCTTCTAAATGCTAGCAAGTCGGGGCAATACATTTCAGTTATTTAATGAGGCTAGCTATGACCTAATGAAATTATAAACTCTATTGCATTTGAAGCCTCTTGATATCCAGGTGATCCATGCTGAATCTTAGGCCTTGAGCAGGTATACTCAAGCTTTGGAAAGACATTACTCTTTGTTGAGACAATGGTCAAGAATTCATTGGTTGCAAGATGTGGATAGGAACACTAATTTCTTCCATAACCAAGTCCTATCGAGAATAAATTTAACTTTATTGTATCATTAAAGAGGGAGGATGGTCCATTGGCTACCTCTTGGATGGAATTAATGTAGGAAGTTAAGCGATATTTCAATTCCCTTTATAGTTCCTTTAGGGATACCATGTCTTCTAATCACTTGTTTCTATCTTTTATTAACACTAAATCCTTTGATCATGATATGTATCCCTTGGTTCAGCCTTTTAGTGAGCCTGATATTAAGGATGCCTTATTTACTCTTAAACCTAATAAAGCCCCAAGCACGAATGGTTTTAATGCTTATTTCTTTCAGAGAACATGGCCTTTAACTAAGAATACAGTTATTAAGGTTGTCCTTGAGTTTTTTCAAAAGGGAACAATACTAAAAGAGCTAAATAAGACCTTTGTTAGTCTTGCTCCTAAATCTCCCAACCCCTTCTCTTTTAAGGATTTCAGGCTTATTTCTTATTGTAACACTGTATATAAGATTATGTCCAAATTTTTTACAGATAGGCTAAAAAGGATCATGACTGGTTTGATTGATCCTTCTCAAGAGGCTTTTATCAAAGGTAGAATTATTAGAGATAAAAAAAATTTAGTTAAAAGGTGTTTTTTTAACTATAAAAGGAAGCATTCCCTAAAAGACTATGTTCTCAAAATTGATTTCCTTAAAGCCTATGACTCTATTGAATGGTCTTTCTTACTCAATACACTTAGAGCATTTGGTTTCCTAATCTATTTGTAGAGTGGATTGAACAATGTTATTCAACTGTTTCTTATTATATTTTGGTGAATGGATAGCCCTCTAGCACCATTAATAGTAAGAGAGGGTCGAGGTAGGGAGATCCCCTTTCCCCTGATCTCTTTACTCTTATAATGGAGGTGCTTATTAGGCTCATCATCGTTATGATTAGTTTAGAAATCAATTTCAGATTTCATTCTAAATACAGGAAGATAAGATTATACAAACTTTCTTATGAAAATGATATGATTTTGTTCTTTAGAGCTGATCTTGCATCTATCAACAATCTCATGTCAACTCTAAATACATTCGAAGGGTTATCAGGTCTTTCATTCAATAAAAAGAAATGTCAGCTCATCATAGCTGAGAGTGCTATCTTTATAGCTAGTCTATTGTCCTCTATCTCTGGTTTAGAGTGATTTAAGCTTCCTTTGACTTATTTAGGTATACTTATCTCTTCAAATAGGCTTTTAATGTAGGAGTTCATGCATTTGATTGAGACAATTCAAAGGAAGCTCTCGGGTTAATGTAACAAAATGTTGTCAATGTAAAGTCAGGCTCAGCTTCTTCAAGTTGTCATTAGTAGTTTACATATATATTGGGCTTCTATGTTGTTCTTCCGATTAAAGTGATGAAGTTAATTGAGCGACTAATGCTTATATTTTATGGTTTGAAGACATTAATAAGAAAGGACTGACTAAGGTAGCTTGGAAGGATTTATGTATCCCCAAGGATGAGGTAGGACTAGGGTTTCTATCTATTAAAGTGACTAATAAGGTACTTATAGCTAAAAGAATTTGGAGAATTATTGTAGTTAAGGAAGCTTTTATAGGTGAAATAAATTCACTCCCACTATATATCAAATTATAACATATGAAATTCTAGTTCTAAATATAATACTTCTTAGACTATGATGAACATACTAAAATTAAGGGAGAAGATCAGGCCAAGCATTCAGTTCATTCCTAGAAATGGGGAATTTATTCATTTTTTATATGAAAATAGGCTAAATCAGGGTCCCCTTAGAGATAGCCTCCCTACAGCCTCTAAGACAATCTATTGCTATAGATGTTAAGATTAAAGATGCTTTAAGTTCACGTAGACCTGTTTTATTGCACTTGTAGAATTCTGACTAGAAGGAAAGAATTCTTAGGTGCCATTTGGTCCAATCCAGAGGATAAGGTATGTTAGAGAAGTCATAGCTCAGGGGTCTTCACTAACTCTTCCTCTAGGGATATTTTCAAGGTTTAGAAGCAAAAAATTAATCGATGTAAGGTTGTTTGGTGTAGACAAGCTTCTCTTGAGTTAGCATTCGTCTTATGATTAGCCTTGTTAGGTAGATTAAATACTCGTCATAAGCTGACTAGGTTTTTCAAATTTTAATGAAATGTATACTTTGTAATGAGAACCCTCAATCTATTGCTCATCTTTTTCTTTAAGTGTGATTTTTCTATAAACATTCGATCTTCGATTCTAAGCATGTGTGGTATGACAACTACGGCCATGAATCTCAAAGATGTTATCTCTTAAAGTCTCAGGCAGTAATGTCTTAAAGGAGATGCTATGATCCATAAAATATTTATTGCTAACTCTGTCTATTTCATCTGGAAGCAAAAGAACTCTAGAATTTTTCAATCTAATAGTATTACAAGAGATAGTCTTCTGCAGGAACTATTATCTACGACCAAATTGCAATTAATGTCATATAGAGTTCAAGAATAGTGCAGGAATCTATCAAAGTTAGATGGAATTTACAAGACTAAAAGAATTCGACCTTATCAAAATGTGAGTCATTCACGGAAAGGGGTGCCATTGTTCGATTTCATTAAAAGACACTTTAGGTTACCTGGTTAGGGACTTCTAGTGACACGCAGTTTAATAATGAATACAGTTGGTGATCAACCAGTACCCTTCCAAGTGTCCAACACTTGGCCATGAGACTTGCAACAGAAGAAGGGAGGGAAGAGATGAAGAAAGGGTCAACCTAGAAGTAATCATCTAAGAAAATAATTTAGATCGAATTAAAGAACAAGACGAGTTGAGCAAGGATACTTACTTGATGATCATCGATGTTTCTCTCAACTTAATTTTTAATCACAAATTGGAAAGGAATGCCCTAAAATGGAGATTTCTGATGTAAGGTTAGGAGTTGCCCAATTTGTTTTTATTTGACACTCTAAAGCCTGATAGCTTAGGAGATGTTTGGTTCAACTTCTCGTTTTTATTTTTGTGTTTTTTATTTTTTATTTCTGTATTGTATTAGTGTGTTATTTTTTAAAAAATTTTAATTTTTTATTTAAAAAAAATAAAAACTTGACCAAACTTTCTCTTTGATTTTTTCCTCTTAGATTTTGACCTAGGGTTAAATGACTTCTTTGGTCACTTCCATTCGTGCGGTTGCATTGGTTTTGGTGAATCCGTGTTAAACATCTCTTTTTATTAATGCTTATCACTTAATTTTTCAAAAAAAACATTATTGTACCCTGTTTGGAACAAATAAATGTAGAATTTGGAATTCATTTGCAAATGAATTCCACATATAATTTATTTGTAAATGAATTCTCTTGTTTGGATAGTTATCATTTAAAATATGGAATTCAATTGAATTACTCATAATCATATTTGGAACAAATCTAGAATTGAAAATTCATTTGTATCTATTTCTTAATATACCCCTTAACATAATAACTTTATATAA
>JAOXYD010029839.1:0-14196 GCA_028565735.1 Pinacopodium congolense | reverse complement strand
AATTAATTTATAATTTAAAATAATTATCCGAAACGGTACCGGTATTAACCGGTACCGGTACAGTACCGTTTTCGGGATCAATCTAATACCGGTACCAGTACGGTATTTAAAACACTGTTAGAGAACCATTTTATCCTCCATGAACAAATTGTTGTTAATTTGTTTGAAAATATATTCTAAAAAATCAAGGTGACCCAGTTAACTTGAATAGCAAGTCTAACTACTTGAAAAGAAACTTTGGTTCTACAACTCCACAAGAATTAGGTTGATAGCGACACTAATTAGTTGTTAATAAATATAGTTGAGCGTTGACCGTTTTGACAGTTGTTTTTTTCCTGAAAAAAATAGAACTTGTACAACTTCGATATAATTCAAATACATGGGTTACCAGATAATCCCTCAAGTTTACTCAACTAAATTGAATCAATGGCTAAGTTAGTAATGCGCATTTCTTTATATTTTCAACAATAATTACGTATGCCTTCGATACTATATCTGTTTAAAAGTATTGCCGAAATTTTCAATTTTTAATAATTATTAATGCCTTTTGATCATTATCATTATGATTAATTCAACTCCTTGAGTTAATGTAATCTTTTGAGTTATTTTACTTTCTTTCACGTTAAAATGATTATTTAATTGAGTAGATATAATATTATTTTGTAATACCTAAAACTTCATTTGTCTTAATTTCTTGTTAGGTCAATATTGAAGCCAATTCAATTAAATCTCTAATACTTAACTAATCGTTAAATGAAAATTTTTTTTGGGAAAAAATACTAAATGTAAAACTTACAAATACTAATTTGACACAAAAAGTTAATCCATTGTAAAAAAAGAAAATCAAAATGCATCAACCAATTCCTTTGTAGGAGATGAGCCTCTTTGATTTTAACTAATTAATTTTAGCTTCAGCATTATTCCAAGTTGGCAAGTAGTCTTGAATGAAAGGACGAAGAATGTTTAAAACATTCTTCAAATATAAACTTTGTAATAATTAAAGGGCGCTACATAATAAGGACGTAAAAGTATCTCTATACTAAATTTAAAAATTATAGTTACATGATATAATATCTATTAATTATTAATATCTATTTATCACTAAAAAGAATATAAACAAGGAAACAACCAAAGTGCATATTAATTAATATGGTAACCAGATCAATCTAATTTGATAATAGTCTGTTTCACCAATGTCTAATATAGTAGACACCCTCATATGTTCAGTGCTATAAATTTTATGGGTCAAATGTCCATTCTTAGGTGTGGAGGAGGTATATGACTTGTTCAATTTTTCATATTGACTACCAATAAAATTTAATAATAATTTATACATAAGAATGATTTGGTAATTTAACATCTTAAATTTTAAGATGAAAACATGAGTCTTTTTGTATATGAATGATTCATTATCTTGTCGACCGGAAATTAATAAGAAAAACTTAATGAGCATATTGACTCCAATGTGTTCTTACCTTATTATTAAATAAGTAATGTGTTTTCTTTGTTAATTCATTATTGATATAAATTAGGTCGTATATCAACTCTTCACTAATTCTTTGCTCTTTTTTTTAAGAACTTATGTCGCTGAAATAAACAAGGAATGATATCATTAGAGAACAAAATCTGAAATTTCTATTGCAATCCTTGCCTTTCAAGCCACGCTAAATTCTTTTTTTCTTCTTAATAAAATGATTTATCTTAGTAGTAAATAATAATATTGTTATAGCCTTCAATCATTAGATTGGCTTGGTGGACAAGTGATGACGTTTTAAGATGGCCGTCATCAAATCAATATCTACACGAAGAAGAAAGCTAATCCTATATGTTCAATTTTCGCTTGAAGTACTTGATTTGAGTCCAAGTTAATTATGCCTCGTATACAGGTAATTTTATTCTTAATTTGTTTTTCTGATACCAATTAGTTGATACATTAGGATTTTGAGGCTAAGATTTTTTAAATTCAATGTAGAAAAAATCATAATGAAGGATTTCGTACCTTTCAATGTACCACATGTTTCGCAAGCAACCAGAAAATGATAATCTTTTTTAACAAAATTAGATTCCCAAGAGAGTACATGATTGCTTATGAAATTAATATTATAGATAAATTCGTGAAGATATCTTCTAAATTATACAATTAGAAACTGGTGGAGGGTTTATGTTGCACATATAACAACGATATTAAAAATGTGAAAACAAAAACGTGAACATTTTAATTTAAAAATCTAAAAATAAAAATCTGTATGAACTTTACATGAATATTGTTATGGTTAATATTTTATATATCATTGATAATTTGCTGTGAACAACTCTAAAATGGTAATACAAATATTCAAAGTAATCAAATATATACAAAAGGAACTATGAAAAACTATGAAAATCATAAACATACATAAGGAAAAAAAATACAATTTAAAAAGTTTTTTAAGTGAACAAAGGATTTTTTTGGTAAGAAATATTTTAGAAAGTTAAAAAATGTATAAATTTGAAAATTTTCTTAGATGCTATGTGGTATTGGGATGCATTTATTTATGTCAATTTTGTATTACATGCATGCTAAGCAACTATATATAATATATGCAAAACACACATTTTTATACATATCAGGACTATAAATTATAAAAAATAGTCATCAATAATCTTGTGGAATCTAGCTTATTAGATATGGCTACCAACCCTATAAAACCACCGTACTGTACTTAACATGGCCAAAATCTATAGTGGTCGCCCTAAGATTCCACTTCTTTGCTTGTTTGTTTAAGGTCGTACTCTAAGGCTTATAATTAAACTGCTACTTGTATTGTTAATATACTAATTAAAAAAAAAAGCCGAAGTACAATTAAACTCTACAACTCAATTATGTTTTCAGTTATAATAAAAACTAATTTAGATTAATAGTTGGCAATTTTGGTAAATATTTCAGCGAATTCAGTTTTTTAGGGAAATAAAACTAACTAGTGCACAAGAATTCAAATCTAAAACATTGATGTAGAAAATATACATGGTCAATCATAAAATTATTTGAAATTTTATTTACTTAAGAAATGAGAAGGAACAATCTCTTTTTGAAAGAATTATAAAAATATTCCGTTATGAAGCTAAGTAACGAAAAATACTTGGAATTGAGGAATGAAATTTGAGAAAAGAGAGTAATATATTTGATTGTATTATTTCATATGGCATTAATCTGATTATTAAGTGTATTAATCTCGCGACTTTCTATTATTGACTAATCACATGATTTTCTATTATCATTATTATTTTCTACGCCAACTATAGCATAAAAAAAAGTAAGGAATCCAAGGGTCCTTATCATTTTGGTCCCTTTTTATCCTTTCACTTTCTTTGAGCAAAAACATTTGAAGAAAGTGATTAAATTAGAGAGAAGAAAATAAGAATGTAATATAGATATGAAATTGAACAGATTCGAAGGATAAAAAAATTCCACGAGAGGTGACACAGGCCCTGTCCTGTATGTATTCCTTCTTCATTCTCCATTACTAATGAATAATGTAAGAGATTCACAATTTCTTTCTAATGAGTTCTATCGTGTTGCAATCTTATCATTTTAAAATAAAAGTAGGGATAAAACAAAAAACATTTTAAAGTTATATTAAGAAAATCGTGTGTAACTTTTATTTTTTTAATGTGTACACGATAAACCTTTAAGGGTATGTTTAGTTAAATTATTGATTATACTTTTTATATTAGTTTTTGAAATGCTTAGTTGGATTATTGATTATAATTTTTATATTAGTTGTTGTGCAGTTTTTTTTTCAGTTTTTATATTATATTAGTGTATTGTTTTTATAAATTTTTACTGTTTTTTTTCAATTTATGTGTTTTAAAAAATATAAAATGAAAATAAAAAATAAAAACTCAACTAAATAAGGCTTCAATATACATAATAATCATAAGTGTCAATTCATTTCAAGTGATCGATTGGATACTTGGACTTTTAGAATTTAAGAAGTTCAGGTATTCCTTCTTCAAGAATTCTATGCTACTCAATTTAGTACTTGATATTTTTTAGAGAAAATTTTTCAACTATTTAAACCACCCTTGGGCATTCTAAAGTACAAATAATGAGAAATATCAATTACACTCGTTATATTGAAATTATATGAAACATAATTTCCTCCGCATAAGAAACAATAAAGGATTGAAAATGTAAATGATTTTCTTTAATCTCATACGTTTCTTAAACATGAATTCAAGAAGCTAGTAGGGAGTATAGTATCTCCCAATCTATTTGAAGATCCACTTTCCAAGGTATGGACCTTGGAGGTCCACAGAATATGGTAATGAAGATCAAGTGCCCATAGGGGTGGAGGGAAGAAAGCCATTGTAGAACAAATTGATGCCATTATTATCCATAACCGATGTAAGCTTTCATGGTCAAACTAGTACAAAAAAGAAGAAGAAGAATATATTCCGTTAGGCAATCATTGAAACCTGCTAATTTAATCCTCACTCTCTCTTTTTTTCCACATTAAGTTATTATTTTTTGATCACATATTACGTAAATTATTAAATATATTCCATCGTCCATAATTACATATTAAGTTATTTGATTACTTAAGAAATTTTGATCAAATTACAATTAATTGTTATACTTTGATTACATATTAAATAAATTATTGAATATATGTAATAATTTTCTGTGTTTCAAAAAGTTATTTGATAAATTAATAAATCATAATCAAATGACACTCAATTGATATCTCTTAATCATATATTGAATAAATTATTAAATATAATCATTAATTTATAAATTATATATTTAAAGAGATTATTTGACGACTTAATAATCAAATGACATTTGGGTCACATATTAAGTAAATTATTAAATATACGTACTGCCCACAACTTGAGCTTGATCGGAGAAACTCATCTTACACACACTTTAAAAGCCTCTTGATTTAAGAGTGTGTAGGTTCAAATCTCAATATGTAGAGAATTATGATTCATAAAAAATTTTACAGAAAACAACTAATTAAAAATAAAGACATTAAAATTTATAAATAATAATTAAAAAATTAAGCTTATTACTTGATTTTAAGCATTTAATTTATTAATTTAAAATACATATTTTAAAAATTATTTGGCATACCCGACTACCTATCTATCTATCATACGTTTAGAAAATAGATGGTTAAAAATTCTACTATTATAAAAATAGAGACAAAATTATATTTTAAGGAGTTTCTCAAGGTTGAGTAACAAAAAGGGTTATCAAGCAACTTGATCACAAATGAGGTTTAGCTGGGACATGGGGAACTGGTGATGGTCTTATATATTTTCGAGAATAAAAAATATTTATAGATAAGTCATGAAAATAAATTACAAATGCCTTTTTTTTAAAATTGGAAGTTGGAACCCCAGTTTCGAAGACCATCGTCTTTATTTTATTCCTTATGGATTATGTTATATTTTATCATTTTGTTGTCTGATTAGGTTTGGTAGTGTGACTGTTGCTTTTTGTCGTTTCTGATTGAAGAGGAAAATGTTAATTTCTGAAATTATCTATGAAATGATGCAAGCCTCGAAACGGTGGAAAAAGGAAAGAAAGTTAATAAAAATAAAAAATTCAACTTTCTTTGTAAATTAATTTATTGTAATTATTATTTAAATGGGAACAATCATACAAATTAATGAGACAGCAGGTAATTTTACATACAGTTACAGAAATTCTTTGGAATTTTTTGATATTACAAGATATTCTTAATTATTTAATATAATAAAAATAATTTTAAAATATTGTTATGTAATTTCATAGAAATTAAAATTATTTCTGAATGATATTAATTAATAAAAATTCTCCTTTTCAACTTTATCCAAAATATGATTATTCAAACAAAACAAATTCATCAAAAACAAGTGGATTTTCTGAATAATGTAAAAAAGGAAATGTAATAAAGAATTACAACTGAAAAGAAAACTTAATAAAAGATTATTACTGTATAATAATTATGGAAAGGATCGAATGATTATGAAAAAAATCTGTTGAATGTTGGAGCTCTAATTTCTGACTTTCAATAACTAAATTTATTTCATTTGATATTAACTTTTAGTGAAAAATTTCTTTACAAACATGGCCAAAAGTATTTATTTGATTTAGACAAACAAGAAGCTTATTGGCCATGTTTGTTATCACTTCCATTTTTTATTTTCGTTTCTTATTTTTTAAAATATAAAAATTAATAAAAACAGTATAAAAATTAAAAAGATATCATGTTAATATAGTACAGAAACTTAAAACTCATACAAAACTAATACATATACAAAAAAATAAAAAATAAAAATAGAAATGAGAACTAATACTAAACATGTTCTTGCTTTATATAACAAATTGCTTTTGAGTTTAAAGTGTGGCAAAAATTAGTTATCCATATTTTTTTGGAATTAGCTAGAGCTCCTTGAAAATTTTAGCAAGCTCAGGCAGAGTTTAAATTTTATCAAATCTAAGTAAGTGGATCTAAATTGAATTTGTCTGAGTTTGAAAAATTCAAATTCGTTTGTTGAATTGGGTTTAACATCGAATATGCTCACTTTAAAAATGCAGACTTTAAACCAACTATATACATACATATATAAAGATGTTTCGAATCAAAGTTTTGATTCGAACATCTACATTACCAATCTGGATCACATATATAATTATAAATTCACACGTTTCTATTTTAAGTAAAATTTAAAACAAAAAGACTAATCAATTATAACTCATATATCCAACAATTATCGCAATATATCGAGATAAGACGCAGAATATTTGTCGGTCCAAACTCACAAACCTATGTTTGCGCATGAAAAACTTAGGATAGATTCTAACATCACTGCGTTTTCTAACATCACTATGTTCATACGTCATAGTGATAGCCATGCAGGGATCCACGTATAGTCCTATAACATATAGGATTGTTAACTTCCCAAAAAACAAAAGTTCGGATCAGTTAAGATTTATAGAAATTATAGGTAAGAAGTTACTTTATCAGTCGACGTAAATTCCAATATAAGAACAGCCTCGGGCTTGTCTTCTGTCTGTATCACGCCTCTCTCGGACTCACTCTCACACACAACTCTTGAAGAAGATAAATCAATGGAAGCTGAGAAGTTTGATGCGGTTTCCATTGGAATACCTCTGCTTCTTGACGATAATCGGAGCAAGATAGACGATGGGGTCGATCGTCTCCACCATCACCACCACCACCATAAGGTTGCCGCCACCGCCACTGCCACCAGTGCATTCAGGACTTTTTTTAATGGGCTCAATGCTTTATCAGGTTTCTCTCCGGTCCTTTTCTTCTTTAATTTCTCTTGCTTAGTTTGGATGAGAACACGTTTCTTGATTTTTTTTTTTGTCTGCTGGTTGTTTTCTTCTTTTAAATCATGTTTCTACCTATAGCTTGATATGTCGGAGTCTCGTAGGATCATAGGATAGTTCTTGCGGCTAGGATTGCCATCACAAAAGAATTGTTTGAGATATTAAGATGAATAAGGGTATTCTTAGGAGATGTTTGGTTTGATTTTTATTTTTAGTTTTTTGGTTTTGTTTTTTAAATATGAAAATAGACAAAATAATATAGAAATATAAAAAAACATACAAATATAATACAAAAATCGATAAAGCAGTGCAAAAATATAAAAAATATATAAAAACTGATGAAAACACACGAAAATAAAAATAAAAAACCGAATCAAACAAGCTCTAAGGATCCAAGTAGTTTAACCTATATATCTATTAGAAGTTCACAAATTTATGCATCAATGAGGTGATTGTAAAACATAACAATCAAAATTAACTTCAACTAATTCTTAATTCTGTCTAATTTTACATGTAATTTGTAATTGGAAACTTGAAATTTACGTCCGAATTTGTTCTTTACTAAAACTTAAGAAGGTTCATATTTCCCTTTATTTATGTTTGTGAATGCTTATTCATCTCATAATCTCAAAAAAATCTTTTAGGACAGCAACTCCAGCAGTAAGGATTGCAAGTAATTCAATCCCTGAACCTATTAAAAGCTTCCAAACTTGTGCATCAACGAGATTATTCTATTAATATTATAATAAAGATTCACTCCTCGTAAGTTTTTAACTTTGAGTAATTTTACCTGTTATCTAAGGTTGTGTTTAGTATCTATTTTCTTTTTAATTTTTGAAAAAATTGAAACTGAAAAAAATAACATCGTAATACAGTATAAAAACAAAAAATATATAGAATCTAAAAAATATATAAAAAAATTAATAAAAACACAAAAAAATAAAAATAAAAAACCAAAACTAACATTGATACCAAATTCAGGTTTGAGTTTGGCCTTTACTAAAACTTAAGGAGATTCACAATTCCCTTTATTTACTAACTAGTTAAATTAAAACTCTAATTATATTTGTGAATCATTATTAGATTCCAACTTTTTTTTTAAAGTACTTATCAAATAAAAACTCAGTTGTTAATGCTTCTCATCTAGATCATCTTAAGATGAATCCACAATCGCTTTACGTATTTGAATTGTATATTACAACTACAAATTCTCTCGTTGATTTGGTCCTTTTAAGCCACTGAAAAATGGCGATAAAAGTGAGGAATTTGCACCAGATTTCCCAACTCTTTGATGTGATCTAACAGTGGATGATGACTACTGAGGTGGCATTATATATTTAGCAATTGAAAAAAAAAAGACATTTATGTCTTATTATATGTCTTATTAGGACCTGCTTTAGATTCTTTGTAATTATTATTTTTTCTTTTCTTATGTTTGTCTTTTTCATTGAAGCTATAGGAAAAGCAAAAACTCAATTTTTGGTTAATATTAAAAACTAACTTGGTTTTCTATTAAAAAAAAAAACTAGTTTGTTCATCTTAATGAGCTGCATAAGTAATAAAATCTTTCCCGTTAAACCTTATATAAGTTAAAAGGGAACATCATCATAAAAGTTATGAATGATATAAAGACAAATGCTAGCACTTAGTCAAACACTAAATTCATGTTAAAGAGGCGTCTTGGCAAGAAGTTTTTATCTGATTGGCACTCGACTTGAAAGATAAGTAGTGGACAATCATATTTTCAGACTATTAAATATTTTAATTCAGATCATGTTGAGACTTTTATTAATATTTTTTAACAAAAATCTTACATGACATCTTACTTAGATATACACATTATTTCCAATTATATGTCTAGTTAGAATTTCATTGATGTCACATAAAATTTTTCGTTATAGACATCATCAGAAGTTTTGACATAGAGTGACTAACAAAATTCAATGGTCGAATTACAAACAAAATTTTAAATAAAAAACTAAAAACATATCTATCCCTCCTAAAGATACCTTCTAATCTTAAAAAAAAAAAAAACTCCTTAATATGTGGTTCCTTACTTAATAGAAGAAATTTATGAGAACAGATCAATTTGGCTACTTATCCTAGTCCCTTATTCCTAATAGAATTACATTAAAGTTTGCTAAAAAAAAGGTTTAAAATTATGGGTAGTCCTTGTAATTTTTAAAATTATCATTTTAGTCCTTATAATTTGAAAATTATAATTTTAGTATCTAAATTTTTATTTTATTTTTCAATCATCAGTCTTCCTTTAGATTTTACTGATATGACATGTACACTTGTAAAAAATCCATTGATCCACATAAACAAAATCTAATGAAGGACTGATGGTTGAAAAAAAAGAAGAAAGTTTAGAGATTAAAATGATAGTTTTTAAACTATAAAGACTAAAATGATAATTTTAAAAATTATAGGAACTGTCTATGATATTAACCTAAAAAAATAATCTAAAATTCGCATGTAGATGGCCTAAGATTTTATCTTTGAAGGCTGTTTTTGGTGGAATGCTAGCTGTTTAGATAAGTTATATACAATGCTAAAGATATGAATGTTGTGCAACACAACACACTTTGTACTAACATCTATGGAGGGTTTTGGGGAGGTAGGCAACATTAGATAACTGGGATGGTGTGATTCTCTCTATATCTGCAACAAGAGACTTAGACAGTTGGATTCTGCATCTTTTATGGTTTGTTTTATAGCCAATTTTAGTAAGGTAAAGAATATGGGATCTCATGCTCCTAACCGTTCATTGAACTCTAAAGTCTCGTTTGATTATATTTCTAATTTTCAATTTCTATTTTTGTTTTTTAACAAAAAAATGAATGATAAAAACATAAAAATTAATGATAAAACATGAAAATCAATGACATAAACTTGCATTAGTTTTCGTATTTAAAAAATAAAAATCAAAAATCAAAACCAGAAATTAAATCAAACCGGTCCTAAAGATAGGGATGATTCCAAAACACACATGGACACTAGATGTTATAACATGATGGGAAATAGCTAGACTCTCCAAATAGTTTCCACTATTAGAAATGATGGGTTTGAAGAAAAGTTCTTAAGTTGGAGGAGGGAAATTCTCTTAGGAACTCACTATATATATATAAGTTAAAGAAAGTGCGCTTTGTAGTGTTAATTATGGATTGGTTAGTTTATTCTATTGATTTCATGCTGGACTGGCTTGAATTCTACTAATTGATTATATCAAGTCTTAATATACGGTTAAATTCGATTTGGCTCGATTCATCCTAATTTTCCACCTTAAAGCCATATGTTAAAATTTTTGTTGAACTTCGAATCACTAATTCTTTTAAGATTAAAATCATGAGTAATTCTTGTTGTTTTCTAAATTATTATTTTAGTCTTTAAACTTTCATTTTTTTTAATCATTAATCCTTTGTCAGAATTTTGCTGACTTCATCTATTAAATTTTTAACAAGTGTACATGTTACGTCAACAAAATTTGAAAAAAATTGATAGTTGAAAAAAAATAAAAATTTGATGACTGAAATAATAGTTTCCAAATCATAAAAAATAAAATGATAATTCTAAAAACTATAAAATCTATCCATGAATTTAATCCTTCTTTTAATTGACTTGTAGGTAACAACTGTAGAGTTGTCCTTACAAGAAATCGAACTCTGGCATGCTAAATGAGAAACTTTGACGTCAAAAAGAGTGGTTGATTCTTAAATATCATGCAGCTATATCCCTTCTATGTTTTCTTTTGCAATAATTATTAGTGATTATCATAAAAAAATGTCTAAAAATACTTAGATATCTTAATTTATGTATCGATATGTAAAAAATATTTTGGATATTTATCCGTGATAGTTATGTTATAGTTATCATAAGAGAGTCAGTTAGTTGAGTCCATCCCATAATTATTGTGAAGCCCCAACCATCATGCAAGTTTCCTATGTGCAAGCAACTTATCACTCACTTAAGACAACAAGAATTTTACCGAACTTGTGGTAGACGAACTTATGATAATTACATGATTAAGACGTATTTCCTCTTCCATTCTCAGCACCATAAATAATCTATTACGTGGAATAAAATAAAATAGTATTTTGACCCCATTTTCTCCTGTTAGCCAAAATGAAAATTACATATTTGTCTGTATCCCATAATTATGAAAAGGACCTATTTTCGGTTTGGTCCTTTTCAGGACAACAGAGAGGTCCTTCAAGCATCTGATATGAGCTTTCCACATAAACATCTTTTAATGTTTCCCCCCCCTTTTTTTTTCTTTTTCATGGAGAAGGAAGACCTCGAATGCCCTTATAAGGCCGTCGTATGAGCTCAAAAATCTTATGAATAGAGTTCCAATCCTTCAATTTGGATCACAAGTTTCTATAACTTCAAAACTTCTCTCAAGCTCCTCTCAAGATGCACATGGTGATAGCCTAAGGCCTTGTTTAGGTTCCTTTTAGTTTTTAGTTTTAGTTTCTTATTTTTTTAAATACAGAAGTCGAAAAAAAATACCGTACAATAATAAAAAAAACCTACAAATTATTACAAAAATATAAAAATCATAACTTACAACTCAACTAAACATTCTTACGTTACCTACCTTTGTCTATTAGCACTTTAGGACTCGTTGCTAATCTCAACCACCTATTTCCTCTGCGCTTGTCTCTCTCCGAGCTCTGCGCTTTCAACCATGGAGGCTAAGATGCATGATGGGTCATCACTGACTTTGCCTCTTATTGTTGAGGATGAGCAACATAGTTCAGGATCCAAAGTAAATGATATAGAGTCGAAGTACTTACCCTTCAGTCCAGGAACCACCTCTTCCTTCAAGACTCTCTTTAATGGCATAAATGCTTTATCAGGTTCTTCTTCTTCTTCTTCTTGTTCTTGTTTTGAAGTGCTTAACAAGAAGTTCTTCTGTCAGTGCTCTTGTCCAATCGTTTTCTTCTTTAATTTCTCTGCTTATTTTGTTCGAGAAAACACGTTTTCTTTGTCCTTGACTACTTGTTATTTTCTTCTTTTAAATCATATTTCTACGTTTAGCAAGATATGTCGTACGTTAATAGGATCACTTTACTGTTATTACCAGGATTTGAATCTTTATAGAGGATGATGTTTTAGATGTAGAAACATGATAAAAGATTCATCGCTGTTATGGTTACTGTCACAAAAGATTCCAAGTAATTCAACCTCTATACCTATTAAAAGTTCTCAAATTTATGCATCAACACGGTGAGTGCAAAAATATTACAATCAAAATTAACTTCAAGTAATTCTTAAATTTGGCTAATTTCATCCGTAATTTACCATTTAAAACTTGGATTTCAAGTTGGAGTTTATCCTTTATTAAAACTTAGAAGGTGCATATTTTTTCCTTTATGCACCAACTAGTTAAACTAAAACTCTTTATATATGTCAATCCTTATTCATCTTAGTATCTCAAACATATCTTTTATGACAGCAACCCTAGCAGCAATAATTGCAAGTAGTTCAATTCCTAAGCCTATTGAAAACTCCCAAATTTATGTACCAACAAGATTATTCCATAAATATTACAATCAAGATTCATTCCTTGTAACTCTTAATTTTGAGTAATTTCATCCGTAATCTACAGTTTAAAACCCGGATTTCAATTTCAAGTTTGTTATTTACTAAAACTTAAGGAGGTGCATAATTCCCCTTATTTACTAACTAGTAAAACTAAAACTCTTATTATGTTTGTGAATCATTATTGCATTCCAACTTGCTTTTAAGTACTTGTCAACTAAAAACTCAGTGCTAATGCTTCTCTTCTAGATCATCTTAAGATCAATTCACATTGCTTTACGTGATTGAATTGTATTGCAATTAAAACTTCTCTCGTTGATTTGGCCCCTTTTTAAGCCACTCGAAAGTGGCGATAAAAGTGAGGAATTTGCACCAGATTTCCCAACTCGTTGACGTGATCTATTAGTGGATGATGACTACTTAGGGGGCATTATATGTCTAGTAATTGAAAAAAAAAAAAGACACCTATTTCTTATTATGTCTTATTAGGATCTCTTATAGAATTCTTTGTAATTATTAAATTCTTTTTCCTATTCTTATGCTTTTCATTGAAAACTAGAGAAAAGGCAAAAACTCCATTTTGGATAATGTTGGAAACTAGTTTGTTCATCTCAAAAAGCTGCATAAGTAATAAAATCTACCATATCTCATCATTAAAGTAATGAATGATATAAAGACAAATGCTAGTACTTAGTCAAACACTAACTTAATGTTAAAGAGGCGTCTTGGCAAGGAGTTTTTATCCAATTTGCACTCAGATTTGAAAGAGAAGTAGTGGATAATCATATTTTTAGTCCTTCAACTTAATACAATTTGTTATTTTAGTCTTTAAAATAACAAATTGTATTTGCTTTACGTGATTGAATTGTATTGCAATTAAAACGTCTCTCGTTGATTTGGCCCTTTTTCCTTCAGGATCATCTTTACATCAGGTTCTTCTTCTTCTTCTTCTGAAATTCTGAACAAGAAGAAGAAGTTCTTCTGTCAGTACTTCTGAACTTCATACTTCTGCATCGCCATATCTGTTGTAGCTGACACAAACAACAAAGTCTGGTCTTTGAAAAAGTTTAATGTCAACATAATTCAGGGAAACATTAATCTTCTATCTCTGTGATTTTCAGGAGTTGGTATCCTTTCCATTCCATATGCACTGGCGTCAGGGGGATGGTTGAGCTTGATTCTGCTCTTTTTCATTGCACTTGCAACCTTTTACTCAGGCTTGCTGATTAAAAGATGCATGGACGCGGATTCAAACATTAGAACCTATCCTGATATAGGTGCTCATGCATTTGGAAACGTGGGAAGAGTTCTGGTATCAATTT
>JAOXYD010029829.1:0-14196 GCA_028565735.1 Pinacopodium congolense | reverse complement strand
TGGCCGGGGCGGGGCGCCTACGCCTTACACCTTCACCTCCTGCGCCGCCAGGGGCGGAACTGTTATGGGCATCGATTCCGAATCAGTCGGCCAATAAGGGAGCCGCGCCGCGTGAGTTTCGCACCGGCGCAAGCCTCCATTGGGCATCAGGCGCGCGGGCCTGCCGCACTTGGCGCCCATGTCGTCCTTCGGGAAGTCGCAGTAGTGGTAGCGACGCATGTTCGGTCCTACAGCAGGCCGCTCTCGCGAAAGCTGAAGAAGCGCACGGAGTCGCCCTCCCCTTCGCCGAGCACGACATGGTCGGCCACGGGGATGCCTAGGAGCTCCCCCGCGCGCTGTAGTCGCCTCGTCGCCTCGCGGTCCTCGGCCGAAGGGGACGGGTCCCCGCTCGGATGATTGTGCGAGACGATTACGGCCGCGCCGTTGAGCAGGATCGCCGCGCGGAACACTTCGCGCGGATGGACCAAGGACGCCGAGAGCGTCCCGACGCTCACTTCGGTGATGCCGATCACCCGCCGACGGCTGTCGAGCACCATCAGCGCGAAGTGCTCCTCCGGGACATCGCCGATGAACTCCCGGAACAGCCGCGCCGCTTCCCGTGCTTGGGTTACGACCGCAGTCCCCTCCTTCACGATCGAACCCGTCCGGTCCAGCATCACCCGGTACAAAGGCACTCTCGAACGCTTCACGGCTTCCGTGGCTGAAGACTCACCGGATACAGGTGACGTGGCCGTCGCTCCGTCCGCTCCGACTTTCTCGTAGTTCTTATTTTTCATAACCACCTCCTGAGCGCCCGGAGGGCCGAAGGCGGACGAGGAGCGGTGCCGCGGCGAGGATTAAATGGAGGTTCCCCGGGAAACCGCCCGCGGGCGCAGCCGCGCTGGCGGCCCCGGCGCAGCCGGGCAGGTCGAGCGAGTGGAGGTTGGAGGGGCTAGGCCACGAGCCGACTTTCCCGAGAGGAGGGGCCGTTTATGCCGGAGCCGCGGCGGCGCTCACTCCTGCCGCCTGAGCCGGAGGTGGTTATGAAAAATAAGAACGGAGGATACTAAGGAGAAGCGGACGTTAGAGCGCCGTCCGTGGACGTGGGGATTTCTTGGGTCCCTGACAGCCTCTTGGCAGGGAGGAGCGACCGCGGACCGATCCGCGCGCCCCGGCAGGGCGGAGAAATCCATCGCCGGTGGTTCTAACCTGTCAGACCCTTCCACGCATCGAAAATGTGAAGCCATCCGCTCTTGATCTTCACGAGCCATTTGGGAGGTTGTCTGTCGAGCCAGCGGCCGGCCTCGTCAATGAGCAGTTCGCCGGAGGCAGCTTCGATATCTCGAATCAGCCATAATCCATTTTCAGATCTTGTCGCTGAGATCTCATGAAGCATATCTTGAATCGCGGCGCGCGGGTGTACGCGTAATATTTGAGCGATTCCGCGGTATAGCCACGTATCATATGTCCCGGCGATCCCCCGTTGTAGAATCGCCAGATGCAGTCTTGAGTGAGTAGGATTACTTGTCACCGCGAGGGCGCGAACGAAATCGTGGAAATTCACAGTCGGCAGATTTAGAAGACGGACTAGTGTGTCCTCTGGGAATGCCCCTAGTGAATTGTTAAAAAGCTTAGGAATCTTTCCAGCCAGAGTTGAATCGGCAAGTAAACACTCAACCAGACTTCGGTGAAATCCATCAATTGGGCCTGATGCGGCTATTAGGTCTAGGACATCTCGATTTCCCGCCTCAAATTCTTCTAGGAAGGCCGGCAATACTAGATCGCGAACAGAGCCAAAGCCGCCGACTCCTCGGGCCCATTCAAAATGATCCACTGGGTGGCGGCTTAAAACAATCCATTCAGCAAAGCTCTGGTCGCGCTCCAGTGACTTCACGCGTAACGTTACCCCCATCTTCTCTTGCCATTTCTTGAGGAGTTTCAAGAACCACATAAAGTGATATTCGGGCAAGAACATGGGGTTCCGGGACAGCATTGCGACGATGCTGGGAATACCCCGCTGGCGAATCGGTGCAAGGGCAAGAAGAAGATCTTGGCCGACCATTGGGCTCAATACTTTGCCTGTACGCTTCCAGAGTTCATCGGCTAGTGAGTCTGGAGGATTATCGAGATATTCCATCGCCTTGAGGGCGGGAATCTCATCGAGTCCATCGAATGAGTCCGGAAGGTTGGCGAGGAGTTCCGGTACGATCGCATTCTCATGACGGGCGATAAGAACACGCCAGCCAAGAAGCTTCGGACCACTATTGATCCATTGGCGTGCAGTCTCATCATCGGTCTCGCCCGAGACTTTATCGAGGATCGCGTGCATGTGCTGCTTCGAGCCGGCCGCGAATGCTTTCTTCTGGAGACGCCCGAGCCAGGGATCCCCCCAGTCTGCGAAGAGATATCCGAGAACTTCCTGCGACTGTTCGGGTAGACTGTCGAACTTCGACAAAAGCGTCGAAATGAGAGCGTCATCTTTGGATGCAAGCAGAAATTTGTTCAGATGAAACCATCCGCTTGTTCTTACGTTAACCTGTTCATAATGATCAACGATCCAGCGCGCGAGGTCTGGGTTGCTCCGATCGGAGCGCCTGAGTTTGTACGCCTCCGTTTTTATGAGCTCAGGTAAATGTGGATTGGCCCATGCGGGGATGCCAGGATAGCAGGAGAGGGCCACAGAGGAAGCATCCGGTGCGGAGAGCTTCCCTTCGTTCATTAACTGTTCTAGCCATGCGCTCCATCGTGAATCTCCTCTTTTTGCGATGGATTCGAGTATCTGATCCGTCCCCATCGATCCAATCCAGCCTGAGAGTTCTCCGCGATGGCTATAAAGAAAATCCATGTCCAGTGCATCGTTGACCGATGTGGAATATATCTTCGCGCTTCGCATTTCACTTAGTACAGCGAGCGCCTTGCTCAGGAGCCGCCCATCGCGCGCGTGGAAAGCGGCGAGCATGCCGCGGCATCGCACTGGTAGACGAGAGTCTTCCAGCATTTCGGTGACTTTGCCTTGAAGCGATCCCACCGCTGCGTCGTCGCTACCAAGATGGGCGGCTAAGTCGCCTGCCAAGACGGCATCGCAATCTTGGACTGATGTAACCATTCCCCCGTCAGGCCGTATTCTCGACTCAAGCGCGAGAGCAACATCCTGGCGAGTTTTTAATAGCCGGATGGACGCGACAATTCGATTGCCACCGAGGAGTCCGACGCCGCTCAACCAGCTCCAGTATAAATCATGAATTGGAACGACATGGCTTTCTCGATGCTCAAGTGTGCCCAGGCGGTGGAGAAGATCCTCTGCGTGTTCGAGTTTGGCTTCTAATGCCTGAGTCTGGAGTTCATTCGCAAATTGGGACCAAGAACGTCCACTTTTCGCAAGTTCACTTCCAGCCACCGCGTCTGCAAGCACACGCCGGAACTCGGCCGGGAATTCCCAAGAGAGATGGGCGTGAAAACTGGAGAGAAGTTCGCCGCAAGTGGTAGCCGAGCCGCCGAGTAGGATATATAGGGATAATCCAAGTGGTATCTGTAGGATCTCTTCAAGTTTCGGGTCAATCGCGGGGCGTTCTGGGAAAGCAGTGGCAATCGTATCTTTGACGACCACCGAGGGCAATAGATTGATTTCCCAAGACTTGAATCGCGGATCGGAAAATTCGCGTCGACCGTTCGCAATTACCCGCGAGTCATGCAGGAGATTCATTGCCTGTGCGCGTTCTGAGTCAACGGAGAACTCAGACCAGCCGTCGAGAATTACGCAAACCCGCGGGTCGCGTAGAGTGGCTGCGATATCAAGAGAATCTGCTGCCGCGGATAACTGCTGCATGATCTCGGCCCAAGTCGTGGCGATTCCACTCTGAATATAGAGCGGAATCAATTGGCCAGATGCAAGGAGATCGTTGGATGCTTGCCAAAGAGCATGGGTCTTTCCGGAACCGGGAGGGCCAATGACGATATGGCGTAGGTCTGACTCCTTAATGAGGTTCCCGATCGTTAAGACCTTGTTGCCTGATTCGATCGTGCGTGGAGTGGCTGTGAGATTTTCGAGTGCGAGTTGTGCAGAAGAGGAGGGTTTCCCAAACAGTCTAGATATAGACGGCGGTGTTCCAGCAAGGAGGAGTTTTTGCGCCATGGTGCGCAGAGCTTCTTCGGATGGAACGATGCTCTTAAACTCACGAGTAATTGCCGATTTTGGCGAGCAGGGGGGCATTTCTTCAAGGATGGCGCGAGTATAAGCTGCGGCCACGCATGAGGCATATCCTTGCCAAATGTCGTTTTTATGGGTATCACAATAATCGCAGACACCTCGAACGACGAACCACCCGACTTTCCCATTCCAGCTTGCCTCGGCGACACCGAAGGCTTCCATTTCTACGACGCGTACATCGTATTTATCGCGAAGCGCATCGCGACGCACTGGATTTTTGAGCAAGGTATTGCCAGAAGCGATCGTCCCGAGAAAGATGCGGGGTTCGCCCGGCCGACGTTCTGTGTCACTCGGATGGGTTAAGAATATCGCCTGATCGTTTGTGTCCGCCAACTTATCCGCGTCCGTAGAGGGGCGCGTCGAATCCGGAAGACCTTCAGATAGTTTTAAGTGCTGACTCCACGGATAATCCCCGGCAAGGGCTCTTGTATCCAATCGGCGGCAGGCTTGGAGTAGTTCGGGATGGGGAGTTCTGGGCGGATGGCGCGGTTCAATTAGAGTCGGATGTTCTTTGACGAAGTCATAGGCTATGACACCTCGCTCTCCCGAGACAACGATGTCGCCGAGGCGAACGTGTCGGCTAGGCTTATTTGTATCAGGGACGCCGCCAGCAATTCCAACCATTAGAACTGCGTCTGCCTCGGGAAAGTCTTCGAGCAAAAGGGTGGCGTGATTCGTTGCCGCAGCCGTCCCCTGATCGCCCAGTTTCAAAGCGATCCAGTGGGTTCCCCCTCCTTTGGCCGGAATCTGACCAAGACAGTATGACCGGCCACGCGGAGTCTGAAAGTCGCTCGGGGAGATCAGCATGCACCGCATCGCTGCAAATTCCTTTGGAAGAGCAGTGACGATCCCAAACGATATTTGGGGCTGCGAATTCTCCACGGTTTTTATTATCCCTTAACTCGGGTACAGTTTGGCTTATCAGTTTCAAGATTCGTCGCGTGCAGCGCTCGGCACCGGTCGCAGTATGAAAAGAAGCATGATGCTGATCGAGGGTTGGGCGTTGCGGAAAGAAGATTCTTGAGCCCGAAGGAAAAGTCCGTATTTAGTGCGACATTCCCCGGGAGGATTGGATTTGAGCAAGTCGCACGAAGGCGTGTTACTTGCCCAGCGCCTCTCATATCTTCTGTGTCTCCACAAACCGCGCCCATGGACCAAAACCAATGCCCCACGGTTTCAGGAAGTCGGCGTAGCGCAAACAATGCCTTTGCTGCCTCGGCTGCATCGGACGAAACGAATGCCGCCTGTAGAAACGCTTGCCCATCGAGATGCGAGCTTTGTGGTGGAGTCGCGATGAGTTCTAGAAGAGCCGCGCGTTCCACTCCCAATGCCAATAGGCTGCTCAATTGAGCATGAAGCAGATCAAGTTTTCGCTTGCCGGCCTTTGTTGAACGAAGTAGCGGCTTCTCAGCAGATAGATCATATACTGCGGCCTTGGCCTCAACTGCGGCAAGTGCTTGGGTTCTGGGTGGCCAGACAAGGCGTCCCTGCTCGATTGCTTCCAACTCGATGAACACGTCGACTTGTTCATCCGAAACATTGAAGGAGGCGAGTCGCTCCCGCCAGAAGGGGCGCCGCTTCTCAAAATCACCCACCGACAAATCAGTTGAGAGCGCGCCAAAGAGGATGTCGATATCACCTGCGGAATCACGTCTTGACGCTTTCGGGAGAGCAGCACGTTTTGGAAGCTCTAGAATCGCCCAAAAGAATGGGGCACGGATTCTGAGATCCTGTAGAAGCGGTCCAAGACCGGCTCTGAGCGCCCGGCGAACCGCCTGCCTCTCTCGGTCTTGGTCCAGCTCGATCAAATAGCGTTTTGGCGAAGGAGAGGCGCTCGTCATTGAAGGCGTGTCCTGATCAGCTCGGGCTTGGGTTGGTAGGTGGTGGAAGGAGGTCATCTAGCCGCGGAGCCGGCTTCGCATTTTCGATGGATATACGCGCAGCTTCGAGACCAACGCGGATAGCCCCGACCTTCAGTCCCTGCCCTCCAAGCACCGCCAGCAACTGTGTATCCCCCGCCTTCTCGAGGTTGTCGAGCGTCAGCAACTGCGCTGCAGCAAGTCGAAGATAGTCCCCCCGTTGCAGATCAGTTCCGAAAGCCGAGCCTAGATCCGCAATAGCCATCGGAATGCCAAGTTGAAGGCAGGCCGTGAGTCGCCGCGAGCGCGTCGTAAGATCAATCTTTGGATGCAGCAACTGCGCGACCTCGCATACGGTCGGAATCATGTCCCGCGTACGCTCGGCGACACCCCGGATGGGGCCTGCCGCCGTGAAGCCGCCGCCAAACTGCAGGACTGCCCGCTCGATCGTCTCGATCGGATTCGCGCTCATCCACAAGAGACAGGCAACGGTTTTCTTGTGCCGAAGCGTGCTCGTATGCTGGTCAGATTGAAACCGACCCATCGCGCCAAGAACGGAGCCCGCCACTCCCTGACGCACGAGTTGCTGACGCCATTCGTAAGGCTCCTTTTGGGTGCTTCGACGATTTAGCGGAAAGTAAACTGCATCGAGTTCAACTGAGATTTGTGCCGCGGCGACTAAGGTCGCGTCGGAGAGTTCCTCGGGACGCGCGCCCACGATGGCTTCGACAAGCCGGATGATTGTTTCGACCTCTGTTCCTGTTTGTCCTGCGAGTCTCCCCAAGGGAAGCAGCGCTAGAACGCCCTTCTCGTTACTAATAAGATTGTGCCTGATCAAATCGGCGACAGCGGCATCGATGTTGCCGCGGTTCCACTTCCACCCAGCGGCACGCTGACTCGCTTGGAAAGCGGCGAAGCTCTGTTCAAGAAAGCTAGCGACATCGTCCGCCCGCATTCCACGCGCTGGGCTAGAGACCAGGACGCGAAGGACCAGGCTCCGGAGATCGGTATCTCCAGAAAGAAAGCGCGATGACAAATCCTCGGGCTTCCCGAGTACGTACCGCCGCCACATCTCATTTTCCTCATGGCCGTCGAGGCAGATCAGGTAAGAAGTGCCTTTCTCGGCGAAGCCTAGGCGGCCAGCGCGCCCCACCATATTCTTGTATTCAGCAATTGAATACGGCGTGGGGCCATCGGCCGCGGGGCCGGGGTGTTGGAGGCCAGCGATAACGACGGAGGACGCGGGCGTATTGACGCCCATGGCCAGCGTCGTTGTCGCGACAAGAATGCGGAGAGTGGCGTCCTTTGCGCGGAAGTTCTCCTCGATGATAAGACGTTCATCCCTGGTTAAGTCGGCGTTGTGGAAAGCCACCCCCTTGGCGAGGCACTCCCGAAGCGAAGCGGTCGACGAGGACGGATCGGTGTCAGTGAGCGCGGCGAGGGCACCAGCGGCGGGAGGAAGCTGGAGTTCCCGCGCCAGGTACTTGGCGACGTTGATCGTTTCACCCTTGGTCTCTCGGAATACGATTATCTGTTCGCCTTTGGCCGCGAGTTGAATGGCTAAGGGGATGATGAGGTCCTGACTTGATCCCTTGCCGCCCCATCGACGGGTGACGCAGGCACGAACGATTTCTTTTCCGCCCGGGCCGATGAATCGGAAGGTGCCATCGCCCCGAAGGATGCCTTCGTCCAAGGGAACCGGACGCTCCTCGCGGCGAAGTAGTCGAGCACCTTGCCAACGCTCAAGACCGTTCGTGTCACCAATTACGGCCGATAGAAGGATAATCTGAGGCTCCACCCCAGCCTGCCTCCTGACCCGAAGAAGCGTCAGTAGGAACTCGAGGTTTGTACCGCGTGATTCATCGGCGATCATTTGCACCTCGTCTACGATGATCGTCCCGACTTGCCCCAAGATATGAGGCGCGCCGAGAATCAGGGCCGAGCACTTTTCGTAGGTCATGAGGCAGACGTCGTATCGTCCCTTCATCAAATCGGGGACGTCGTCCGATGTGTCGCCGGTGGCTCTGATGACTTTCAGCCCGAACGCCTCGTATTTACGGCGGAAGTCCTGGTACTTGTCGCTAACCAACGCTTTTAGTGGGAATAGAAAGAGCGCGCGCTTACGACGCAGAACGCCGTTGATCGCGGCCAGCTCGCCGATCATGGTCTTGCCTGAAGAGGTCGGAGCGCTCACAACGAGGTGATCGCCCTTCAGGAGGCCAAACTCGTTGATCGCGTCGAGCTGCAGGCGATTGAACTTCTTCACCGAGCCAGCCCATGCAGTAAGGACCTCCTGTGGAAACCCGTGGCCAGCCAGGGACTGGACGTCTTCCGTGACGGGCCCCAATACCCGCTCCGGGAAGGCCGCGCGGTACGCGTCCCCCAGTTTAAAGATCGGCCAGGTCAAGGTTCCATCGAGTGTCCCCCGAAGAGTCGGCTGCTGAGGCTTGCCGAAAGCGCCCGCGGAATCCGTCACTCGCTTGGTCACGTATTCGAGCAACCTGTAAACGGAAATCCTCCCCTCCTGGCGTACTTCTTCCGCGCCTTGAAGCGCTTCAATCATGAATTGCGTGAGCAGTCCGTGACCAACCCGGCCGTTCTCGTAGGCTTCCTGGGTCGCCGTGGCGGCCGTGAGAATAAGACGGCCGTCCCCGGACATGCCGTTCAAGAACGATTCAGCAGAATCTAGGCTGCGGGGCGCTGCCTCTAGGACAAGTACCTTGGCGCCCATCCCGCCCGCGAAACAGCAGTCTAGAATGCATACAAGTCTGCGGGCTGGTATTTTGGCGAACCACTCAGTAAGCTCGGCCAGCGGGATCGCGGTGCTTTTTAGGTCGCGGACATCCGCGTCATGCGTGATTAATTCATGGGTTGGACTGCCATGCCCCGAATAGGAGACGATAACCACGTCATCCGGCGCGCACGTTGCCAACTTATCGAATTCAGCGTTGATGGCCGCGCGCGTAGCCTGCTCGTCCGTCAAGAGCACGGCGCCCGCGCCGAGATTATCCGTGAAGAGGGCATGCAGAGCGACGGCGTCGCGTTTAGCGCAGGAGAGCCAATTGACATAGGGCGACTTATACCGATCGACGCCGATAAAGAGACCGTGAAACGCCAAGTTGCCTCCGAAAGCGACGGCCACATGGCCGCATATATTTTTAGAATTTTATCATTTGGTGCACGATAATCCTTTGTCGAGTTTTTTGTCGACTTTTCGCCTAAAACCGGCAAAAATCGACAAATACCGACAAAGATAGAATTGGTGAAAAGCGCTTTTTTTTGAAGGTGTTAGAGGGAAAGCGCGGGTAGTGCTAAATTGGCACTATGAGCTTGGGAAGCTCTCGTTCTACCATTGAACTACACCCGCGAGGAGCCTTCGGCCATTGTAGCGGGATTGACGCTCTCCCGTCAAATCCGATAAACTCGGCTCAGACCTATCAAGGAGGACGTGATGAACAAGCTCGAGTTCCTGTTCCGCTGGACCCACGTGTTCGCGGGAATCATCTGGATCGGCCATCTGTACTTCTTCAATTTCGTCAACATCCAGCTTCAGGGCAAGATGGACGACGCGACCAAGAAGCTCGTCAACCCGCAGCTGATGCCCCGCGCCTTGTGGTGGTTCCGCTGGGGCGCCATGGTCACCTTCCTCTCCGGCCTCGCGATGTTCGCCATGATCTACCTGTACACCCCCGAGCTCGGCTGGGGCATGAACATGATCATGAAGGGCGTCGAGGGCGGCCTCTCGGACCGCGCGCGCTGGATCATGTGGGGCATGCTGTTCGGCTCCATCATGTGGTTCAACGTGTGGTTCATCATCTGGCCGGCGCAGAAGAAGCTGCTGGGCGGCACGGCGGGCGACGCGGCTCCCGCGCTCCGCACGCGCGCCGGCACGGCCTCGAAGATCAACACCTTCCTGTCCGCTCCGATGCTCGTCGGCATGCTCGGCGCCAACCACGCCAACATGGGCTTCAGCTACCCCGCGTTGCTCGTCGCGGCTGTGCTGGGCCTCGTGGTCGTCAAGGTCGCCTACGTGCACTCGACCTTCGTCGGTCAGAAGGTCTAACGTGTCCGGCATTCAAAATCAGCCTTACGTCTGCGAGGAGCAGCCCGGCCGCAAAGCCTGGTGCGCCTGCGGCGAGTCCGAGAAGCAGCCGTACTGCGACGGCTCCCACGCGCGCAAGAATACGGGCAAGTCCCCCGTCATCTGCGAGATCGCGGAGGCCAAGAAGGTCGCCTGGTGCGGCTGCCGCGAGTCGAAGAACAAACCGTTCTGCGACGGGACCCACCGGACGCTTCCGCCGAAACCTTAAGACGCCGAACGCAAAGAGAAGAAGCCCCGGCTCGCGAGAGCCGGGGCTTCTTTTTTACGCCGGGCGAAGTCTAGACCGGTCGAGTCTTCACGAGCTCCAGGAACTCCTTGCGGGTACGAGCGTCCTTCTGGAAGACTCCGAGCATGCAGGAGGTCGTGGTCGGCGAATGCTGGCTCTCCGCGCCGCGCATCTCCATGCACAGGTGGCGCGCCTCGAGGATGACGCCCACGCCCTTGGGCTTGAGCTTGGCCATCAACGTGGACGCCACTTCCATCGTCAGGCGCTCCTGCACCTGCAGGCGCCGCGCGAAGACCTCGACGAGCTTGGGAATCTTCGACAGCCCGATGATCTTCTTGTTCGGCAGGTAGGCGACGTGCGCGCGGCCGAAGAACGGCAGCATATGGTGCTCGCACATCGAGTAGAACGCGATGTCCCGGACGATGACCATCTCGTCGTAGGACTCCGTGAACAGCGCCTTGTTGATCATCGCGTCGATGTCGACGCGATAGCCGCTGGTCAGGTCGCGCAGGGACTTGGCCACGCGGTGGGGCGTCGCCTTGAGTCCTTCCCGGTCCGGATCCTCGCCCAGGTCGGCGAGGACGTCGCGCATGTGGGACTCGATGCGCGAAAGCTCGATCTCCCCCCCGTTTTTCTTCGAGAGGGTGTTCTTGATGCGGCTCATCTTAGAGCGCCCCCAGCCACTCGAGCAGGGTGCGCACGGGAGAGCCCGTGGCGCCCTTCGGCGCGTACGTCGCGGACTCGCCGCTGGTGAACGCCGTCCCGGCGATGTCGAGGTGGACCCAAGGCTTGCCGTCGACGAACTCCTGCAAAAAGAGTCCGCCGATGATGGAGCCGGCCTCGCCGCGGGCCTTGGAGATATTGAGAAGCTCAGCAATATTCCCTTTTATGTTCTCCTTGTAGTCCTCGACCAAAGGCAGCTCGCAGAAGGCCTCGTCGGCGCGCTTGCCGGCGGCCTTGACCTGGGCGACGAGCTTCGGGTCGTTGCCCATGATGCCCGCGACCTTGGAGCCGAGGGCGACGACGACCGCGCCGGTGAGCGTGGCGAGATCGACGATGGCCTGCGGCTCCTGTTGGGCGGCGAGCGAGAGCGCGTCGGCGAGGATCAAACGGCCTTCGGCGTCGGTGTTCCAGACTTCGATGGTCTTGCCGTTCATCGCGGTCAGCACGTCGCCGGGCATGTAGGCGTCGGGACCCGTGAGGTTGTAGGTCGCGGCGAAGATGCCGTGCACTTCGGCCTTGGGCTTGAGCTCGGCGATGACCTTGAAGACGGCGAGGACGGACGCCGCGCCGGCCATGTCGCACTTCATTTCTTCCATCGAGGCGGCCGGCTTGATCGAGAGCCCGCCCGAGTCGAAGGTCACGCCCTTGCCGACGATCGCGACGCGCTTCTTGGTCGCGACCTTGGGCTTGTAGATCAT
This sequence comes from Pinacopodium congolense, assembly GCA_028565735.1. NCBI lineage: Eukaryota > Viridiplantae > Streptophyta > Magnoliopsida > Malpighiales > Erythroxylaceae > Pinacopodium > Pinacopodium congolense. Next base: position 2,402 of record JAOXYD010029829.1, on the reverse strand, counting down.
GTGCACCATGACGGGCGGCTCCTGCGAGCCGCGCGCCACGCCGAGAAGGCCGCCCATCTTGAGCTCGGCGCATTCGGCTTTGTCCATGACCTTGACGGTGACGCCGGAGCCCTTGAGCGTCTCGGCGAGCTCGCCGAGGCTCGTGGGCGTCTTGGCCGACGGAGGGCGGTTGACGAGGTCGCGCGCGAAGGTGACGGCGGACGCGTAGGTCGCGGCCTTGGCGCACGCCTTCTCGATCGCGACGCGGGAGGCGGCGTCCTGCACGACGACGGCGGCGGAGGTCAGCTTGTCGGCGTCGCCCTTCTTGAACTCCTCGTACTTGTAGGCGGCGAGCAGGAGGCCTTCGGCGATCGCCTGGGGGTTCTCGGAGCAGAGCACCGCGATCTTCTCGCGCTTGGAGCGGACGGCGGCCGATAGGGAGCCGGCGGCGCGGCGGAAGGTTTCCGTCGTCGCGCCTTTCTTCTTGCCCAGGCCGACCGCGAACACGCGGCGGTGCTTGCCCAGGATGTCGAGGTCCACGCGGCAGACCTCCTTGATTCCGGCCTTGAAGCCTTCCTCGTGGAGCTTGGCGTTGAGCGCCGTCTTGGCGGCGCTCGACAGGATCTTGGCGCCGGCCAGGCCCGCGTCCTCGTAGACGAAGACGGCCAGGTCGCGGTGGTCGGACTCGAGAGACTTCAGCGGAAGGGGCGAGACGTTCATGGGCGGTTCTCCTCGTGGATCAGATACGGTTCGGCCAGGGCGGCGACGATCGCGCCGGCGATCGGTCCGACCCAGTAGACGTAATGCATGGACCAAAAGCCGGCGGCGATGGCGGGCCCGAAGGCGCGCGCGGGGTTCAGGGCGCCCCCGGTGAGCGGCCCGGCGATGAGCGCCCCGAACAAGGTGGCGGCGCCGATGGACAGCCAGCCCAGGCGGCGCGCGCGGCGCTGGTCGGCGGCGAAGACGGCCAGGGCGAGGAAAAAGGTCGCGACGGCCTCGACGAGGGTCGCGGCGCGGTAGCCGATCCCGACGGGCAGGCAGGCGCCGAGATTGGCGGGGGCGAGCAGCAGCTCAGGCCGGCCGCCGGAGAGGATCGCGCGCAGAAACAGGCCGGCGCAGGCGGCGCCGAGGAGCTGGGCTCCCAGGGCGAACACGCCGCGCAGGACGGGCGTGCGGCGGATCGTCAGTTCGGCGATCGCGAGCGCGGGATTGAAGCGTCCGACCGCGGACGGGAAGGCGTGGACGACCGTGCCGGCGGCCGCGGCGTAGGCGAGGGCGATGCCGGCGGGACCGATCCTCCCCCCCGTCGCGTAATCCAGGCACAAGGCCCCGGCGCCCGCCAAGGTCAGCGCGAAGGTCCCGGTCAATTCGGCGGCGAACGCCCTCAATCCACCCACACGGGGAGGATACCAAATCGTCAATCCGGTGTCAGGGGCGTGAGGACCGCCTTAGAAGCGGTAGGAGAGCGAGAGTTTGTGGGTGGAGCCGAGGCCGCCGGCCGGGGACCAGCCGTAGTCGAAGCCGAAGCGCTGGAAGCCGAGCCCGCCGCCGAAGGTCACGCCCGTCACGCCGCCCGAGTCGCTGCCGGTGAGCCGGCCGTCGTAGCCCGCGCGCAGGGCGCCGGACAGGCCCTGCTGCATGGGCACGCGCCACTCGACGCCCAGGCTGGGATAAACCGAGCGGTCGCGCGGCGCGTTGAAATCGAGGGTGACGAGAAGGCCCTTCGTGATCCGAAGGGCCTGGCCGAGGGTGATGACCATCGGCAGGGGGTCGGCCACCTCGTGGAACTTGAGTTGCCCGCCGAGGTTCGCCGCGCTGAGCGAGACGGCGTACGGGAAATCGCCGGGAAGCCAGGTCCGCCAGCGCGCGCCGAGGTCGACCGCGCCCGTCTGCGCCGTGCTTTGGATTTTGGAGGTCACGTACTTGAGGCCGATCCCGACGTCCAGGCCGCGGGACACGGTGGCCCCCCAGGCGATGAAGACGGCGAGGTCCTGCGGCGTGATCCGGTCGCCCGTCGGGGTCGCCGTGTTGTCGACCTCGGTGAGCGAGCCGGCGTTGTGGTACAGCACGGCGACGCCGAGGGTCCCGAGAGAATCGGCGCGCAGGTCGCGCTCGCGCCCGCCGGGCCGCGCGAAAGAGGTCTCCACAGGCTGAGCGTAGGCGATGAAGTCCTGAAAGGTGGATTGATACGCGGCGCCGTGCGTCATCGTCGCGTGCCGGTAGCGCAGTCCGGCGAGGCCGGCGGGGTTCCAATAGATCGCGGTCGCGTCGTCGACGGCCGCGTGCACCGCGCCGCCCATGCCGGCGGCGCGGGCGTCGGCACCGAGCTTGAGGAACTGCGCGCCGCTGCTGCCCTCCTGGCTCGAGCCGTAGCCCCCCGCCGCGGCCTCGAGGGCCGCGCAGACGAGAAGGAAGACGACGGA
>JAOXYD010029818.1:0-14196 GCA_028565735.1 Pinacopodium congolense | reverse complement strand
GATTTTACATAAATGAATTAGGATTTAGTTTGAATTAAATCTAAATAAGGAAACTTAGAGTCGTTGGTCAAGGACTAAAATGACGAGTGTCTTGAAGTAGAAACAGTGTCGTTGTACCCTTATAAAGGTTGTTGTTTTGCTCCAAACCATGCATACATTTGACTCAATTCAAATCAAATCAATTCTAAACAACAACCTAACATATAATAAGACTTAAAACAAGTTTCAAGACATAATATAAGACCATAAAACACATCAACATGATTTAATTAATTTCACAATGATGGATTTGCAATGAAATGAAGTTTCATATAACTTAAAATGAACTACATGCAATGCATGATCAATAATGAGCCCCTAGATCAATTGGACAGTAAGTGAAACTCCCATTGCATGCAAGAAACCCTAACTAAAGTCTTGTAGCTTCCATATGTTTTGTTCTTCTGTTAGCTTCATCTCAATCCTTCAAACTTCAAGCTTTACATATGAAATCATCTTGAAATAACCTATATTTGAATTTCACCATGCAAGCTCAAATCATTAGTAATAATGATGTTTTGTTATCATCAAAACTAAGATTGGAAGCTCCCTTGATTCAACAATTTTAATACATTAAAATGTTGTACAATGGTAAAAAAAAAAAACGACTAGTTTGATATCCTAACATTATAAATAGGTCATTTTACATTAGTTTTCATCATCCAAGAGTTTATAAAGTGATTAATCATATGTTTTGAGTATTGTGAAAAAAAAATTTTATGAGTATTCTTTGAATTATCTTTGAGTAGTTTTTAGTGCATTACATTCAATTGAATTTTGTGAGCCTTTAGGTACTCTAAAGATTGTTTGAGTGGGATTATTTTATAAGTGTATTTTGTGAGAGAGAGTTTTGTTGAGTGGAAGGTTATCGTTAAGCCTTGAAAAATGAGTGAAAAGTTTATCCTGAGCCTTTAAAAATGATGTTTGTATTTCCTAATATTGTAATTTTGTTGTTTGATAGTGAAAAAAAAAAAATCTTAGCAAGTGGTTGTTAGGAACTAGACATAGGAGCAAGTTGATAGCTTCGAACTAGAATAAATCGATAGTATCACTCTTCCTCAAACTCTTTACTTTTATGCAATTTTTAGTTATATTTCATTTTATTTATTACGATTATTGCCATCTAAAAATTATTTTTTTTATTACTGTTTAATATACAAGTGATTTTTTCATGACAATATACATATTAAAATTATTCTTTTGAATTGCATAAATTGTTATCTATTTTTCGCACTCAGTTTTCACGAAGTGTTAAAGAACTTTAGGTGAACATGGGAATTCATTGTAGAAGTTTTTGAGAACTTAATTCACTCCTTCTCTTAAATTTCATCTAAGACTAAAACTAGTTTTATCTCCACACATCTGGTTGCTATATCAAATGTCATGGTACCATACGTGCTTTTTGGATTCATCTTTTATTTCACTAACTATCAATAAAGATACTTCCTCTTCCTTTTCAGCAAAATTGGATTTTTATTCCTCTTTATTTAGAAAATTTCACTCTATTCATTTCAATAATACCCATAATTATGACATCAATAACATTTCACATTGATTTGTCTACTAATTTATGGGCTTTATGTTCTCTTCCTTTGCCTTTATCACTTTCTCTTTTTCTTTCTTGACATGTGGAAGCATTTTGAGATTGTTGATTCCATGAGTATCTTCCTTCATAATTGTCTATAGGTCCACCTCTTCCACGACCTCCTCTTTTTAAATCTAAAAATACTTATTAGATGGTGTTTGTAATGCTTATTCCTCGCCATCTTGTTACCGATTCATCTTTTGCTCATTTACTAATAAAGAGCATTGCAACTCATTAAGTGAATGAAGATCGATATCCTTTCATTATTTAATTGAGAAAACTATATAATTGAACTTTAGGGGTCATTAAAGAAAAAAATTCTCAATTATTGTCACCTTCTCCATCTTTTCATTATAAACACACATCTTGTTTACAATTGCCATTGTCCTTAAAAAAAATCATAAACTAATTATCTAGAATTCATCTGTAGTAACTCAAATTCTTAGTAAAGTGACTAAAGTTATTGCCTCTTTGTCTTTACCATTTCTTGGAATTTCTTCTTCATATAATCCCAAATCTACTTTATAGTTTCCTTAGAAAGAATAGTTTCTAGAATTGGATAGTCAATTGCTTGAAAAAGATAATTCTTTACTTTAAAATCCTTTAATGATAATCTCTTAAGTTCTAATTTTGCATGATTATAAGTATTGTGCCTATTTCTAGTATGGTTTCTAAAATTGGATATCAGTTCCTTGAAAAATATAATTCTTTGCCTTAAAATCCTTGAACCATTAACCATAATCTTTTAAGTTCGATTTTTTTCATGTCTATAAGTATTGTGCCTGTTATTAGTTGATTAATTTCTTTAAACATGACTTAACAGTATTCCTTGAGAAAATTTTCTATTAACATATTTCAGTATTCATAATGACCATAAAATCTAGGAACTGTAGGTTAAACAAAAATTTCAGTTGCCATTATTATTGATAAATAATGATTTTTCTATTGCAAAATAAACCAAATATGTGCTTGTTCAACAATTAATCTACCAAATGTGTCCTTATTTAACAATTAACCTCATATGAGGCAGGGGGTAGATTTGGTATAGAAAATTGGGTTAGGAGAATAGAGAGGAGAGTCGATGATGATGGAGAAAGGGTCAATCTTAGTGTTGAAGCTATAGGTGCCAGAGAGCAAGTGGATAGTAGAGAAAACAAAGCAAGATGCATGACTACAAAAGAAATCTCGTAAAACTCTGACAGTGAGTGGAGAAATTAACAGAGTAGGTGGATGTGATGGAGAAAAGTGGTGATTTGGTAAAAAAGAGTGGCCTATTAAGAATTTGACAGTGCTTTAGCAGGTGAAGTAGATATGGTTGAAATAAATCTTATGACAAAAATAAAACAGTGAAGGTTTAAGTAATAACAACAAGATCTAATGGAGGATGGACGATCTGTGATCTTGATGCTGTCAGAACTCAAATAAAAACTGTGGCAAAGATTAACGGTAAGCAGTGAAGGTCACTAAGGCATGCCACGATGACAGTAACCCTAAATTGTTAACACAAAAGGATAACCATAAACAATTAATAATTTTTCTTTCTTTGTACTCAGGAGTCTACCTAAAACCATACCTTGCTCTAATATTACTATTAAAATAATAGGGAAAACATCAATTTCCTTTATTATTACCCCTAAAAAACTTTTATAGAGTAATGTTTTTAGTTCTACTTTGTATCGATAAAAAAATGGAATAAAATGTTCATGATTCATATCAGTGGTTGGTATCAACTTATATCGACCATTTCAGTTGATATTGAGCAATATTGATTCATATGCTAGGTCTTAGTAGGTATCTAGACTAAAGTGAAAAAAAAATGAAAATTTCACCTCTCAACACCAAGTTCTGCTTCCATCCCCTCCTATTAGCTCCTGCCCTCCTTAGTGCCTGTGTCTGCTCCTCCTATTAGTGCTTTCATCTGCTTCACTGAAAAATCTTAACAAAACCCACAAATCTAGAAACATTAAAAGAAAACAATTGCAAAAAACTTATAACAAAATTTGCCCAGAAGAGAAAAGTTAGTAAGGAATATAATGAGATGGAGAAGAAAGAGTTGCCATGATGAGAGGAAGAAATGCAAGATTCAAGAAAGTAAACATGAGAGAGGGAGGGATAGGGAGAGCTTGAAACTTTTATGACTCAAGAAAGATCCAAAAAAGGTGAGGTTAGATTAGGGTAGGGAAGACTCTATAAATTAATAGCTATTTAATTTTAATTGTAATTATTTTATTAATTATTTTAAATATTACTTAATGACATTAAATACTTTATTAATTCATATTACTTTATACTATTAATTGTGTAATAATATTAAATGCTCCATTAATCCATATTAATATTAATTAATAAAGTATTTAAGGTAATTAATAATAGATGAAGTAAAGTTAAAATTATATAGTAAAATATATTGAGGAATTATTTTCATAAATTTTATAAAATTTAAGGATTATTTTATAATTTTAAAAAATTATCTACAATGATACTCGATATTGATACTACGTCATTCCATAATTAAATTCAGTACCGGTATAAATTATCCAAAATGGTACTCGATATTAATCGATACCAATATTGCACTATTCCATAATTAAATTCGGTATTAGTACTGATACAATATTTATAACACTGTTATAGAGGTTCATATATAAAATTCTAATAGGACTACAATCAAAACAAAATCTTATATTCTATACTACTTCTATACCTAAGTAAACATTTAAAAATAAATTTAAATCTCCAACAAATTGATGTGGGTTTGGCAAAGTATCTTTTTTAGTTATTCAGTTGTCAAATCTTGTAGTATACCAATTAGTAAAAACACTTTTTTTTGTCACGGCAATTTTTTATTAATGAGACTAGTTGAAATACAATATTAAATTCAAACATAAAGGTATAAAAATGAAATATTAATTTTTGTAAGTTATAAGAGTTACTGAGAAGGTTATTTAAAGTTAGAGGATTAAAATTATAGTTGTCACTTATTTTACATAAATCTCTTTACAACTTAATATTTAAAATAAAAAGCTTTTAAAACCAAAAAATAAAGCACCTGAAATTTTTAAGAAATTGCTAGACTGAATCCATAATAAATCATTTGAAGAATTTAATCTCTTCCCACCAATTCCTAACACTTAACTATTATTCATTTTTGTTCTAACATGATTGTTAAATTTTTAATTATCTATAATTATTAAGAGAATAATTACTATAATGATAGGGATTCTATCAACCATAATGGTTCAAATATCTAACTTCTAATGATATCTATAGATTTAATTTAAGAGAACTAAAAGCCTGTGCTAGCTATTCTTTTCTTTCCTATTCGTTAGATATATGTATGTATGTATATATATATAATTTTTAATATTAAAATTAAATATAAATTACAATTAAATTTTAATTTTAATTTTAATTGTAGTTATAATTTAATTTTAATATAATCAAATATCTCATATTAATCTTTAATATTTCTTAAACTCCACAATTAAACAAAATTGAAAAAAAAAGATAAAAATATCTTTTTTCGAATAAATTTACAATCCTATACATTTATTTACAACCAAATAATTGATTATAAAAATATAACCTCATGTAATGGTAATGGTGGAGATAATTGGCAAATTTGGTAGAAATTTCCAATTTAGGGCCATGTTTGAGATTTTTGGGCAAATGCTAGAGGTTAGAGAGACATCAGGTTGTTCCTACCGTTAATTGGTAGAGGAGGATGAGAGGAAGATTCAAGCAACTTATTGATGTTTAAGTAAGCGGGAACAACTAGAAAAGAAAAAATAACAACAAATAAGGAAAATAAAAGGCTTTTCTCAGTTTCCAAGCTAATTTTTCTTTATTTTGTGTTGTATCTTTTTTTAAAAAAATTTAGACTAAAAATTGATGCAATAACTAAAATCTAATAAAGTATAAAGTAAAATTTTAAATCAACAAGGTAAATGGATTTGTAAAATTCATGTAGGACAAAAGATAAAAAAAATAAAAAACATAGGAGTATTTAATTACTAAAGGTTTGTTTGCTACCACTTATTATTATTTTTTATTTGTTTTTATTTTCAAAATAGAGAAACAGAAGAAGAAAAAATTTGCTTTTTTTATTTTGTTTTTTGTTACAAATTTAGAAAAACAAAAAAAAACACAGAGAAACAAAAATCAGTTGTATGAATCTTCCTTTCATCCTCCTCTACTAATCAATGGTTGAAAAAAAATTGTTTCTCTATATTTTGAAAACATATTTTATAAATATAATTTTCTAAATTGAATAATTAACATAATCTATTAACCAATATATATTTTTAAGGTGTATAAGAGTATTTTGGTTTAAAAATCTAAATTTATTTCATATTTAATTATCACCACTAAATTAATTTTTAATCACAAATCTTAACCAAATAGATTTCTATTTTCAGTTTTTTCATTACAGATATCAATTAAACAAAGTTTCATTTTTTTATAGAAAAATAGAAACAAAAAAAATTAAAAACAAAAAATACAACAACAAAAAATAGGAGTGACACTACGACCCTAAACATTCAATGCCTGAATAATAGTTTAGTAAAAAGTTGTATTTATAAAGTCTTAACAAAACCGAATCAATTAAGAAATAATAACTAATAAGAATTGTAATTAATAAAGTAAATTTTAGAAAAACACAGAGAAAAAAAAATCAGTTGCATGAATCTTCCTCTCATCCTCCTCTACCAATCAATGCTAGAAACAAAAAAAAATAAAAAATTTGTCTCTCTATGTTTTGAAAATATATTGTATAAATAGGTTTTTATACATTGAATAATAGACATAGTCTATTAATCAATATATATTTTTAAGGTATATAAAAGTATTTTGGTCTAAAAATCTGAATTTATTTCATATTTAATTATCACCACTAAATTAATTTTTATCACAAATATCCTCCAAATAAGTTTTTATTTTTTCAGTTTTTTATTACAAATATCAACTAAAAAAGTTTTTATTTTTTGTAGAAAAATAGAAATACAATAAAATTTAAAACAAGCAAATACAATAAAAAAATAAGAGTGACACCACGACCCCTAAAAATTCAATGTATGAATAATAGTTTGGTAAAATTTTCTATTTATAAAGTCTTAATAAAAATCAAATCAATTAAGAAATAATAACTAATAAGAATTGTAATTAATAAATAAATTAAAAATTTTAATAAAAATTGTAGAAGTATTTAGTGGTATTTTAATGTTTGTGTAATTACTATTACTATTACTCTTAGTAACAGTGTTAATTTAGACAGAACTATATATATGTGTTGTAGCTTATGTTTCACTGTTAAGAGAGAACCTGATATTTTTGTATTCTTTGATTATGTAAATAAGATGGAGATCTAAGGTTTTTGTGATTAAATTCTTGATTTGTTCATGGTATTACAGCAAAACGATCTAGTTTGAGGGTTTCATTTCCTTGATTTTCACAATTTCGGAAGATGGAAGGAGATATCATAGATTCCGCTTGTTCATTTGGGAGTGAGATGAATCTGGATGGCTTGACCTTAAGTTTTGAAGAATCGCTACAGTTCAGAGTTTCGATCACCCTAGTATGCTTCTTATCTCTACTCCTTTAGATGGAAACAATTATCTTTCTTGGAGTAGATCTATGAAACTTGCTTTAGGAGCAAAAAATAAGTTGGGTTTTATTGATGGGCAATATGAGAGGCCAAAGGTCGACTCTCCAGAGTTTGAAAAATGGATTAGTATTAATTGCATGATTACTTCTTGAATCTTGAACACAATCTCGAAAGATAAGGTGGATGCTTTCTTATATACTACTATAGCTAGGGAATTATGGTTGAAAATAGAGGAACGTTTTGGGGTATGCAATGGACCCTTATTGTATCGGCTTCAACGTGAATTAGCTCTATTTCTCAAGGAAATATAAGTGTGATGAAATATTATACCCAGTTGAAGAAACTTTAGGATGAATTTAGTTGCTTAATTCCATTCCCAGAGTGTCATTGTGGGGCTTCCAAAGAAATAGCTAATTTAACTTATAGACTTATACAATTTTTTATTGGTTTAAATGATAGTTTTGATCATGTCCGAAGCCAAATTCTCATAATGGACCCATTGTCAAGAGTCAATAAGGCATATTCTATGATTCTTTGAATTGAGAAATAAAGAGCAGTGAGTGTTACTTTTTCTTATGTTAATGACAGTAGTGCAATGTTAGTTCGTATATAGAATTCTAAGAAAGTTGAGAATGGAAAGACTCATTTGAAGAAGAAGGTAATGGCGGATAACGAATCTTTGCAATGTGATCATTGTTATAAAAATGGTCACATTATATATACCTATTTCAAGATTCATGGGTATCTTGATTGGCATAAAGACTTCATTGAGCAATAAAAGCAACAGAAGGGCATAAATGGGCATGAGCATTTTGCTAATATGGTACAAAATCCTCTACATGATGTTGCAGAGAATCGCCTTAAAGAAAGGGAGGTAAGCAGGGATAATACTAGGCTGGTTGAAATTGTTAAACAAGAAATGGCAAAGTATTTGAAGGGTACCACTCCAGATTCGGTAGTAGTAAATTTTGCCAACATGCATTATTTTGCAGGTACACATCTTACCTATGCATTCTCTTCTCTTGATTTGTTAGATGTTGGGTCTTAGATTATAGATACTAGAATCTCAAACCATATGTATGCCAACAAAAATGTTATGCTTAACTTAAAACCAGTGACCAAACCAGTGCATATGATTTTACCTTATAACACCATTCATCTTGTTCTTCATATTGGTGATATCCAATTATCTCCAACCCTTATTCTTCGAAATGCTTTACATTTGCCATCTTTCAAATACAATTTGTTGTCAGTTCATAAACTTGCCTACACAACTTGTATAAAAAAAAATTTCCTTCCTACTGTGTCTTACAGGACCAGAGGACTGAGGAATTATTGGCAGTAGAAAAGGTGATAGCAAATTTGTATGTTCTTAACTAAAGTTCCTTTTCTACTGTAACCATTAGAAAATTTCTTTCACAATTGACTTTCTATAAAAATTGTTTGGCGTTAGGCTTGTCATGTAGTAAGTTGATTGGTATTAATAAAGATTATAATGCTTTCATTTTACATATAAGACTTGGACATCCTTCCTTTTCTGTCCTTAAACACGTTACTGCTATTCCTTGTACATCAAAAACATCTATTGGTACCTTTGAGGTTTGTCCTCTTTCAAAATAGCATAGAGTTATCTTTCCTGTCAGTGCTACTAAATCCACAACTCCTTTTAAGCTCGTTCACATGGATATTTGGGGTCTCTACAAAGAAGAGTCTTATTCAGGGGCACATTATGTTCTTACTATAGTGGATGATTATACTAGATGTACTTAGACTTATCTTATGAAACATGAGAGTCAAACTGTGGGATTGATTAATGGTTATCTTAGGATGATTAACCCTCAATTTTAGAAAGTTATCAATGTCATTTGGACTGATAATGGTTATGAATTTTTTAGTCATCATTGTCAAGATTTATTTCATGGTTTAGGCATTATTCATTATAGGACATGTCCTTATACTCCATAACAAAATGGAGTGGTAGAGAGGAAACATAAACACCTACTTCAGGTGGTTAGATCTCTTATGTTCCAATATTATTTATCATCAAAATTTTGGGGTGAATCCATACTTACTGCAACTTACCTTATCAATAGAATGCCTAGCCAAATTCTAAAATGGAAATCACCTTATCATCTTTTGTACAACCAACCACCAAATTATGATTTTCTCCACATTTTTGGGTGCCTTTGTTATGCCACCAATGTTCAACCTCATAAAGATAAATTTGATGCCCGAGCTTCTAAATTCATTTTTTTTTTTTGTTATGGTCCTAGTCAAAAGGCCTATAAACTTGTTGATCTTACTACTCACAAACTCATTATATCTAGGAATGTTATTTTTCATGAAACCATTTTCCCTTTCCATAAGTAGTGTCAAGCTACCTCTACAATACCTTTACATGTTCAGATTTCTAATGACGTTGAAACTTCATTATCTTCACCTATATCTATCCTAAATATCCCACAACATGGTTCCTCTCCAGCTGATTTTTCTACTAAGTATATCCCTTCTAATTTATAGAGAGAGTGTAGCCATGATGATGGGAATGTGCCTAGTGATATTAGACAGTCTTCTACTAATATTGTTGTTAGGAGAAGTTCTAGAATTCAAAATAAACATGGTTGGTTGTAGGATTATGTTTCTCATGCTATCTTGTCGGCATCAGATTTACTTAACCCTTCTTTTTTTTTTTCTAATAGTTTACTGATTTTACTTTACCACAAACTTATCCTTTCATTGATACATCTCATTTTTCTAGTATATATATATATATATATATATGTCTTTTTTGGTAAACTTATCTAACATCCAAGAACTAAAGTCCTATAGTCAAGCAAAGGATAATGCAAATTTGGTGTTGGCCATACAGCAGGAGTTTAATGCTCTGAAAGCTACTTAGACTTAGGATATTACCACATTGCCCACCAGGAAACATGCCATTGGTTCAAAATGGTTTACAAAGTTAAATTGAAGCCAAATAGCACTGTGGATTATTATAAAGCCAGGTTAGTAGCTAAGGGTTTTAACCAAATAGAAGGGGTTGATTTTGATGATAGCTTTTCTCCAGGAGCAAAGATTGTTACTGTCAGAATTCTTTTAGCAGTAGCTACTTCTTATTCTTGGCCATTGCATCAATTAGATATTAATAACGCCTTTTTACATAGGTTTCTAGATGAAGAGGTTTATATGTTATTACCAGATGGGTATAACAAGGTTGCCCCTGTGGAAGTTTGTCACCTAAAAAGGTCTTTGTATAGGCTGAAACAAGCTTCCCATTAGTGGAATTATCAATTTACTGTTACACCGAAGGAATATAGACTTATCCAATCTGATTATGATCATTGTCTTTTTGTTAAATCTGATGGTTCTTCCATTTTGGGTCTTGTTATCTATGTTGATAATGTGTTGATTACTGGTTTTTATAAAGCTGATATTGTCCAGGTTAAATAGTTTCTACATCAACAATTTACTGTTAAAGACTTAGGTATTGCTAAGTATTTTTCAGGGTTAGAACTTGCCAGATCTAATCAGGGTCTTTTTGTTAATCAACGCAAGTATATTCTTGATTTACTAACTAATGTAGGCTTGCTTCATGCTACTGCTATTACCACACCTATTCCGAAAGGCACCAAGTTTTCTGATGATGCAGGTGGTTTACTTCCTCATCTAGATCAGTGTCGCAGATTGGCGGGTTAACTTCTTTATCTCAACTTCACTAGGCCAGACATTAGTTATAGTGTTTAGTAGCTAAGTCAGCTTGTGCTGGCCCCATGTCAATAGTATTGGGATATGGCTATTCATTTACTCAAGTATCTAAAAGGTTCTCATTCTAAAAATTTATTTTACCCAGTCACTAACACACTTAGTTTACAAGCTTTTTCATATGCAAATTTGGCGACTTATCAACTTACCAGACGTTCTCTTACTAGTTTTGCTTTTTTTTTTGTTCATCTTTAATCTCTTGAAAGACCAAGAAGCAACCTACGATGTCTCAATCTTCTACAGAAGTGCAGTACAAAAGTCTTACTTCTATTGCTTGTGAATTGAAGTGGATATCTTACATCCTACAAGACTTGCAGATTCCTCTTTCTTTACCTATCAAGCTTTGGTGTGATAACCAAGCTACTTTACACATCACTGTTAATCCCGTATTTCACGAGCGTACAAAACATCTGGATATTGATTGCCATCTAATTCGTGATTACTATAACGCGGGCTTCCTTCAACCTCTGCATATTTCCACCAAATTGCAAGTTGCTGATTTATTTACCAAAAAACTTACAGCCCCATCTTTCTCTTCGTTTTTGGTCAAGTTGGGTTTGAAGGATCCTCACCAAACTCCAACTTTAAAGGGGAATGTAGAAGTATTTAGTGTTATTTTAACATTTGTATAATTACTGTTACTATTACTCTTAGTAACAATGTTAATTTAGACAAAACTACATATATGTGTTGTAGCTTATGTTTCACTGTTAAGAGAGAATCCGATATTTTTTTATTCTTTGACTCTGTAAATAAGATGGAGATCTACGGTTTTCATGATTAAATTCTTGATCTGTTCAAAAATATGTAATATACTTAATACTAAAAAAATTCTTATGGGAAAAATATAGTTTTGGTACTTGAGCTTTAAGAAAATTTTTAATTAAGTACTATAATTTCAAAAATTTTTGTTTCAGTTACATACCTTTATATTTCAATTCAATTTAGTTTTTTTATCAGTCTCGGTTAACAGAAATTAGACATGATATGAAAAATATGATAATAACTTAAAATGATATGTAGATGGTTTTTAAAATTTTACTATTTAATTTATCATACTTACACATTGTTTAACATTAAAAATACATTGTTTCATAATAGATGTAGAATTATTTATAAAATAATATAACTTTGTTATTAAACAATGTATAACTATAATAAATGAAATGATATAATTTTGAAACGGCTTACACATCTTTTTAAGCTGCCTATGTATCGTGTTTTTCTAGTCACATCAAATTTTTGTTAATGAAGATTGACAATAAGACTAAATTGTAAACATATAAGATTAAAATAGAAAATTTTGAAACTGTAGAGTACAATTAAGAAATTTCTTAAAATTCAAGAATTAAAAGCCATATTGTCCCAAATCTTATTATCAAAATATTAATAATAATAAAAATAGATAATATTAAACTTAATCTTGATAATTCTTCTAAATTTAAAAGTGAACATTTTCCATCCTCCATCATTTATTCTTTTAAAATGTAAAATTTAATAGGTTTAGGCCATGTTTTCTATGCCTTCACTACTACGAGGTTTTAGTTTCTTATTTTGTTAAATATAGAAAACGAAAAAAACAACATATAAAATAAAAAAGATAATACACTAATACAAGATAAAAATCGAAAAAATAACACAAAAACTAAAAATGACACACAAAAATTAATATAAAAATACAAAAACTACAACTAAAAATCACAACCAACAATAATACCAAACGTCCCCTAGATTATTATTTCCTTTTTCATATATTTAGGAGAACTAATAGATGCTATACATATTTTTCATACATATGACTTAAACTTTCAAGCGCATGTATAACTTAGATAAATCACTTTATAACATAATGATTCAAAACCAGCCAATATACTCTTTTATAGATATAAAACACAAGCAATTGAAATCTGTAAGAAATCTGGGGACCTAATCCATAATAAAGTGTTTGAAGAATTTAATCTCTTCCCACCAACCCCTAACGTCCAACTACTCTCCATTTCTGCTCTATCCTGATTGTTAACTTCTTAATTATTTGTAGTGGTTAAGAGAATAGTTACTATAAAGACCTTCATTTTAATTAACAAAAAACGTCTTTCTATTTACCGTATAGAATATTGAGATACTTAAATTTTAAAAAAATTACAAAAGGACAATATTCAAAAGAAACTGAAACACTTGATACAATAAATGAGTTTTTATAGCATATTAAAACTTCCCTCTTGCCCGTTTTATGATTTAGCCATAATTAAAAGTTAAAAGTTGAATCTTTTGTTTCAAGTTGTATTTTATTCAATTTTTACTTTTCCAACTAGAAAGAGAAAGATTAATATACAGATGCCGTGTACTGAATGTATTTGAGAGTTGAATACAATCTACAATAATTTAAATACTGTTATTATAAAAGAACACAGTGAATACCTAACCCCATTCTTCAACTTCTTTTATGACAATAATGTGAAGAAAAAGCCAAAAAAATCTTTTGTGGAGTAGATAACAAAAGGTTGGAAACATTATTATTTTTGGACGATGCTCTAAGATCTTCTTTCCATTCTTAGAATTTAATTCATAAGAAGCCATCCATCTTTACTCCACCAACCAACCAGTCTACGGACCTTCACCTATATGAAATATTAGTTATTTTCAAATTTTGAAATTGATATAAT
The DNA here is from genome assembly GCA_028565735.1 of Pinacopodium congolense. Taxonomy (NCBI): domain Eukaryota; kingdom Viridiplantae; phylum Streptophyta; class Magnoliopsida; order Malpighiales; family Erythroxylaceae; genus Pinacopodium; species Pinacopodium congolense. The sequence goes on along the minus strand of JAOXYD010029818.1, from coordinate 542 downwards.
AAAACTATATATCTTAAAAGATCTCGGAGAAGATAGAGAAATAATTGAATTAAAATACCCTTGAAGGTCCGTGTATATATATATATATACACACATAAAGTTTCATAAATTATTACTAGCTCTACGAATCTTATTGTTGTCTGTTTGGAGGGTTTTTGACCATTGTGTTTATTATTGTACCGAACCAGTTGCAAATCGATATAAAAATTTTTAATTTTGTATCGAATTTAAATATGAATTAATATTGAAAAAAATTTTAAAATTTTAAAAAAATTTATATTTTAGTCTTTTAAAATCTAAAATTAAATTAAAAATTATATAATATAATACATAAATTTTATATAATTTAAAAATTAATTTATAATTTAAAAATTTTATCTAAAATGATATCGATATTAACTGATATCGATACAATTTCAATTTAATACCGATATCACTACAATACTAATTTAATACTGATATCAATATAATATTTAAAATACTGTTTTCGACGGAAATAAGAAGTGGCAGACCTTTTAAGTTTAAGTGAAATTCCGTAGGAC
>JAOXYD010029797.1:0-14196 GCA_028565735.1 Pinacopodium congolense | reverse complement strand
ATGGTGCCGAGGGGGCATAACCCAGCTTGTGAGTCATTCTATCCTTAACAACTTCACTATGGCTAGGCTATGAAACATAATCTTCAAAACAAGATAAAAAAAGTTGAAGAAAAAGAGAAAAGAACCTTATAACTAAGGCTAATCTGATTTTGCTCTCATTTTTCATATTTTTTATTTCTTCTTATTAATTTTGGCTTTAAACCATGTCAAGAGCAAGTGGGAAGCAAGTTGCACTAGTTGCAACTAATTAGGAGGGAGATCCTATTAGAACAAGTTTGATTGCTAATTAAGCGGCATTTGAAGAGAAGTTAAACAGTGCCATTTTACTACTCACATTTAAGTCCCAAAGAAGGAGTTAAATGTGGGTCTTGAAGAGTTAAATTTGAGGGTGGTTGATACTACCATTTTACTCATGTTTTTGCTATGATCTTCATATTTTACTTGATTTTCACTTCAATTTAGTTGCAATCTATAAATTAAACATTTCAAGATGCAAATGAATCCATTAAGCATCAAAATAGGGGTTAATCAATGTCAAAATACCATGAAAAATCATATGAAATGAACTTTTATCAATTCCCCCACACTTAAACATTTACTTGTACTTAAGCAAATTAATCCATCATCAATTTCAAAATATCAAATAATCATAGGAAATACAATCCCAACTCATCAGTTGAGGTTCTTGAAAAAATTTTCATCAATCATTCAATCACTATGAACAATTAAGAGGTTAAATAAGATTGATCCATCTAATCAAGTCACAAAGGAAATCAAACCACTCCATGCTTCTCCAAATTCATCGTTAGTCATAAAATTCAATTTCAAATGTAAAATGAATCTAAACCAAGCAAAGAGTATAATCTTTTTAAACAAATCCACATCCTTAATTAATTGAGAACCAAATTTTAAATAATTATATGATCTTGGCTTGGTTGAGAGGTTATTTAATCTTTTTACACGAAGATGAAAATTTTTTTGTGAACATTCCCAATTTCTCAATTAAATCACCTTACATCAATTAGCTACTAACATCACTCTTTAACTTCAACCAATTAGTTCAAAGCCAGTAAGGTGAATGGAAACTTGCTCACTTTTAATTCGTTTTAATCACACTTTTTCTTTTATTTTCTTTCTTTCTTTACACTTTAATTCAATTTTAACAAGGATGATAATAATGTATAAAAGATGCAACAATTTTCTTAGAAATATTCATTTTAGTAATGGAATGTCATAATGATCATAAGGAAGTAATAATCTAAATCATAAAGTAATTTAAAATCAATTGATCATCAATTATCAAAATCAAAATCATAACATCTTAATTTGTTAAAAGAATCAAAACCAAAAGGAAAAATGTTCAATGATATGAATCAAAACTGATTTTTTTTTCCAAAAATAAATCAAAGAAATAGCCAAAAGAAATACATCAAAAGAAACTAAGTCTTAAAAAAAAGAGACATATCCAAAAACAAAAGATCACAATCCTGAGACATCTAGCCAAGTGTTAGATGAGAAGGGGTAACATACTCCCAGAGAACACCTAGCTAACTCTAAAATGTATCCACTTATTGGGGAACATCAGTAAATTGAGTCTGAATACAAGCCAATGTAGACTCAACTCAAAAGAAATGCTACTCAAGGCAAAGAAGTATAGCGGTTGGATCCTCTAAAGCAACAGGAGGTATAAAGGTCAGAGCATTAACAGCATGAGGAGGATGGTGGACACTAGGCGTGGCTTCTGAAGAAGCCTGGCCCATGCCTTCCTTAAGTGTTGCAATAAGCTCAAATGTAGGAGCATTAATATCATCTATACTCTCAATGCCTTAAAGAGGTCTCCAAATCAAATTGTGCCACTCACCACCCATTCGTGGATATTTATAAAGCTTTAAGAGAGGATATCTAATATTTAAAGTGGGTTGATGCTGTACAATGACTTGTCCCTAAAAAAATACCCCAGCCTCCTAGAAGATCCTAGTCAAAAGTACTGGAAAAAAAAAGAAGTTTTGTGTGTGTTTATTGTGAACCATATTTTGAATGCTTAGTAAAATCAAAGATGACAGGGAAAGCCCTATATTACTCCCAACCCACAGAACATCTTATGTAAAATATAGATATCATCGTATCTAATCTCATTCAATCCACTAGCATGAGGATTCATACTGGAGCTTTAAAAAGTGACAACTATACTCTTTTAAATAGAAAGTTAAGAGGTTAGATAGTTGCAATTACCTAGTGATTTAATGATATTCAAAATAGTTCGAGCCACCTCGATCAAGAAATCAGGATCTGACTCCACCCTATCACCTTAAATCCTATCTACTCGATAATCATATAGATACCTAAGATCCGATACACCTAACATTGAAGAAACTGAAGCACGAGTAATCCGGATAGGTGTACCTCGCACCATAAAATGAATGTTGAGGAGATCATTGCTTTCCTACTCATTTATATTGGCATAGAATTCTCAAACTAATAGTGGGTAGTAAAGGCCATCAAGAAGAAATATTAGGCCCCATCCTAAGCCATGAAAAGCTCTAGAGACATCGAACTCAGTATCTAGGGCTCCGACTCTAAAGACCTCTCTATGATGAATTGGTTCGGGACATGGCTCTCGAAACATTTTTCATTCTCTCGACTCAAAAAGCAGGAATCATAATATCCAAGACTCTTTTGAGAGCTCAAGGCACCTTGGAATTGTCTTAGAGACATATCGAGTAAAATTTGTGCACCAAATATAGCAAGTAGAGGCTAAACATAGACTAAATATTAGAAAACAAGTAACTGACCGATATTGAAATATGTTAAAGATACCAAGATAATTCCCAATTTTTTAACAAAAATATTAATGCACAAATTTATTACCAAAAGATAGATAATGATACAAGGAGTCCAATGGTACTAAAATAATTGAAAAACAAGCCTTAAAACACCTGAAAACTGAAATTTTAGATTGGAGGATAAATAGCATCTATGATGATTTGGAGGGATTTCGGAGTGTATTATGTGTTTGTTTGGGCAAAATGTGGATGAAATTATGTAGAGAATTTGATTTTTGGAAAAATAAGCCTTAAATTGTGAATTTTTTATAAGAAATTACAAAGAAATTGATAGACTTAGTGTATTTGAGGCATCTGCATTATGAAGGAGAGGGGGAGAGGAGAAGACGGCGCTGTTACAGGGAAACTGCATAGTTTTTTTTCCTTAATAGGGTGTTAAAAGATGGTCTGAGAAAGTTAAATGGGACCATTTAACTACCTTCATTTTACTCCTTATACAATCTTAAACAGCAGTTCAAGCAAGTTATACACCATCGTTTTACCCTCGTCATTTTACTATTACAGAATCCTCATAAACTTGAGTTTTTGGCTCAAATCCTCTTCTAATTAACCCAAAATTGATGCTAGACAAAGATTAAAGGGTTAGGCAACTAAATTGCTCAAGTACATGTATTAAAAACACTAAAACTAAAGAAGAACAAGTTTAAGGAGATTGAAATTTAAATTAAAACTAAACTAAAAACTAAGAAGGCTAAATGGAAAACTTGTAAAGGACTTAAGGAAAACACTTCAAAACAACTTAAACAGCCTAAAAAGGACCTGAAGAAAAAGGAAAACAAATCCTAACACAAGAAAATTAAAAACTTAAAAAATAAGAGGAAAACTAACTAAAAGACTTAAGAAAACTTACTTAAATAACTAAAGCTTAAAAAACTTAATTGAAAACACACTAAAACAAAATCAAATAAGCAATCTAAAGCTAGAAAAAAAAACTTAAACTAAGGAAAGGTAAACTGAAAATTAAGAAACCAAAAAAAAATTAAAATAAAAACAACTAGAGAACTAAACCCTTAAAAAGAAAGAAAAGGAAAACTAAAGAGACATAGAAAAAGAAAGGAATAATATACAATTACTTAGATAATTAAAATATGGGACAAGCTTAATGAGGGTTAGAGAGGACAAGAATCTTAGTAAGTTCATTGGCCCTACTAGGCAAATAGAGTTTGACCCTTTTTCCATTGGCTTTAAAAGATGATTGACCATTAGAAACTTTAATGGTACCATAAGGATAGACATTAAGCACATCATAAGGACCAATCTAACGAGATCGTAATTTTTCCAAGAAAAAGTTTGAAGGGGGAGTTGTATATCAAAATTTTATCACTAACTTGAAATCACGAGAAATGATATTCTTATCATGTCATTTCTTAGTTCGTTCCTTATAAAGCTTGGCATTTTCATAGGCATCAAGAAGAAATTCATCTAACTCATTTAATTGTAATAATCGTTACTTGCTAACTTTTTTTTAGTCAAAATTTAGAAAATTGGTTACCCAAAATGCCTCGTGCTCTATTTAAATAGGTAAATGACATGAATTGTCATAAACTAGGTGATATAGAGACATATTTATGAGTGTCTTAAATATAGTGCAATATGCCTATAACACATCATCTAATTTCAAAGAACAATCTTTCCTAGACGCACTACCAGTATTTTCTAGAATTATTTTAATCTCTCGATTTGAAATTTCTACTTGAATGCTAGTTTATGGATGATAAGGTGTGACAAATTTATGAGTTACACCATACTTGGACAGGAGGGAATCAAATAGCTTATTGTAGAAACTGAACCTCCATCATTCTTCCTTAGTGGGCAATGCCACGATTTCAATATATTTGCTAAAATAATATACTACGGTGAAAATATATTCATTGACATATGATTTAGGAAAGGATACTGTAAAATCAATGCCCAAAGCATTAAAAAAAATTAATAGGTTAAATTTTTATTAAGACACATTTCATGTCTCTTGGAAAATTTTCTAGTTCTTTGGCAAATATCATAAGATTTTATATGATCAAATGCATCCTTAAATAGAATGAGCCAATAAAATCCAAACTTTAAGACCTTATGTGTAGTCCAGTAGGTCTAAAAGTATCCTCTTGCTTTCTTGGAATGGCAATGATCTAATGTAAAAGGCACTTATTAGTAAGGAACATATCTTCTAACAATTCCATCTCCATAAATCTAGTATAAAAGTGGATCATACCAAAGAAATTTTCTAACATCATATAGGAATTTCTTCCTTTTCTAATAAGATAAATGATGAGGAATGATATTGCTAACAAGATAATTAACAAAATCAGTGTATCATGGAAATTTATCCTTTGTTGCTAACAAATGCTTCTTAGGAAACACTTCCCCAATGTCCTCATTTTCTCCTTGTTCCATGACTTTCTCACTTAACCTAGAAAGATGATCAGCGAAAAAATTTTTAACACCTTTCTTGTCCTTGATTTCTATGTCAAATTCTTATAAAAACAAGACCCATCTGATCAATCTCAGCTTTTTATCAAGTTTATTCATCAAATATTTCAATCCTGAATGGCCAGTATATACTATCATCTTTGAAAGAACTAAATAAGATCAAAATTTGTCAGAGGCAAAGATAACAAACATCATTTCCTTTTAGTGTAGTTCTTTTAGGCCTCATATAGCATCTTGCTTGCATAATAAATCGATGAAATATTTTATCCTTTCTTTGCCCTAAAACTACTCCAATTGTTAAATCACTTGCTTCGCACATTAACTTAAAATACAAAGCCCAATTAGGTGAGATTAAGATTGGTGCACTTGTAAGCTTAGCCTTTAATAACTCAAAAGAATGCATCATTTTTCATTAAGGAATCCTTGGTCAAAAGATCATAAAGAGACCTAGTTATTTTAGAAAAATATTTAATGAACTTTCGATAAAAACTAGCAAGACCTAAGAAAATTATAACTGCTCTGACTGGATTTGGAGGTGGGAGTTAAGCGATCATATCTATCTTAGTTGGATATACCTGTACACCCTTACTTGAAATTTTATGGCCAAGCACAATACATTCTTGAACCATAAACTGACACTTTTCCTAATTTAGTACCAAATTTGTTTCTTCGCATCTTTTAATCACTTTATTCAAATTTTCCAAGCATGAATCAAAAGATGTGTCAAATACTGAAAAATCATCCATGAATACTTTGATGCAAGATTTAATCATATTAGAGAATATAGCCATCATGCAGTGTTAGAAAGCGGTAGGGGCATTGCATAACCCAAAAGACATGTGTTTATAAGTAAATGTGCCATATGGATAAGTAAAGGTTATTTTCTCTTGATTATTAGGGGCTATTAGTATTTGTAAATATCTACTATACCCATCTAATGTACAATGAAAATTGTGCCTAGCTAATCTTTCTATGAGTTAATTAATGAAGTAGTGAAATGGTCCTTTCTGGTGGAGACATTTATTTTTCTATAATCAATACATATACGTCAACCAATTACTTTTCTTATAGCTATTTTCTCATTTTGATCATTTTGAACCATAGTAATGTTACGTTTATTGGGTATCACTTAAACTAGACTAACTTAAGCTGAATCAGAGATAGGAAAATTTATTCTAGCATCTAATAGTTTTACCACTTCATTTTCACTACTTCTTTGATGTTCAGATCCAATCTTCATTGTGGTTGGACTAATGGTTTGCTTCCTTCTTCCATTAAAATTTTATAAGTACAGATATAAGGACTTAATCCCTTAATATCTACCAGGGTCCAACTAATGGCTCATATATGATCTCACAATATCCTTAACAAATTGTCCTCTATATTTAGTCAATGATGGTGATGAAATAATGATAGGTAATTGTAATAGGGGACTCATAAATGCATACTTAAGGCACGACATAAGAGGTTTAAGTTCTAATTCAGGTCGCTCCACTATTGATGGTTTAGTATAAGCCCTAAAGGTGCTGAAGAGGGGGGGTGAATTGAGATTTAAAACCTTCTTACATAATTACACTCAACACCCAAGCAAATTCAAAACAATGAGATGTGCAAAAGTGAATGACAAAAAGATAACAAATAAATTAATAAGCAAAACACAAAATAAGAAAAATATAAAGATAGAAGGGAAGAGAGGGAGGCAATGTTTTATAGAAGTTCACCTACCTAACAAAGAGGCTACGTCTTCTTTCTAACTTCTTGTTGAAAATTTACTAATAAATCAAAAATAATTACAATCTTTCTTCTAAGGTAAAGAGTAACCCTTACAAAAATCTTGTTAAATAAGGTCAAGAGAAACCTAATACAATCTTGATTTACAAAGGTCAAGAGGAACCCAACCAACCTTACTTTCTGATAGGTGAAGAGTAACCCAACCAATATTGATTCTTAGGGTTAAGTGGAACCCAACTAATCTTACTTTCTAACGGGTGAAGAGTAACCCCAACAAATCTTGATTCTTAGGGTTAACAGGAACCCAACCAAGCTTACTTTCTAACGGGTGAAAAGTAACCCAACTAATCTTGATTCTAAGGTTTAAGAGGAACCCAACCAATCTTACTTTCTAACGAGTGAAGAGTAACCCAACCAATCTTGATTCTTAAGACCAAGAGGAACCCAACCAATCTTACTTTCTAATGGGTGAAGAGTAACCCAATCAATCTTGATTTTTAGGGTCAAGAGGAACCCATCCAATCTTACTTTCTAACATTTGAAGAGTAACTTACCTAATCTTACTTTTTAATAGGTGAAGAGTAACCCTTTATAAACATTATCGAAATACAATTTTTGTTTAACAAAACTAACCCCAAACTTAGGCTACCATAGCTTTTACTCAAGCTTATATAGCTTATCAATAAATTAATTAAAATAAATTCAAGAAAAGGGCTCAAACACAATTCATGCAATGCCAATTCCTTATGCAATCTCTAATGCATACAAATACTTGTATGAAGTTGAAACACTATTTGAAATGTTTACTTAATCCAAATCTAGACAGATTTGATAGATAGAATAATAAAGGCTTCTAAACACTTAAACAAGTCTCTAAAAAATCAGATAAGTAGCCAGTGAAGATCTTGAGGACTTAAATAATAGAAAACAATAGTTTGGAACCAAACAAATCAAATTTAGATTCTCAAATATATGTATGAAAGCAAATGTATGAAATCTGGGCAGATTTAAGAAATATGCAAATATGGACCTTAAACAGAAGATATAAGTACTCAAAATCAAAATCAAAATACCTAGATAATCATAAGATCATATAGAAAAAAACTCAACAAATCACGCTTGCACACCATAACTAATTTATATAAACAAAAAGAGAGAGTTAACTCAAGAATAGAAAAATAGTGACAATTTAAGTGTGTCTCGAAAACAATTTTCAAAGCAACTGAAATAACCTTCAAAAATTTCAAAAAAAAAATTTAACACACTCTATGACACATAAGCAATCAAAAACTAATTATTTAAAGATTTTAGAAACTGATTAAATTGTCTAGAAACACATTAAAATGTATGACAGAAAATTCTGACAGATTTGATACTTCTAAAAATAATAGACTTGAAACCTAATAAATAATCTTTCAAAAATCAAAACAAAAATCTTACAACCTCTAGGAAACAAAAAGAAAAAAACACAATTTCAGAATTTTTGAAACGGTCTAAGGTATTGAGAATTAATATCCAAGTCATATCAAAATAAACAAAACTAGTTTCAATGTAGTTGAGAGATAAAGTTTTAACCTATCAAAATAATCAACTTAAAAATTGAAACTATGATTAAACAAACTCAAAACACTTATTCTAACAGAGAATAGCAACCTCATAATTTAAACAATCAGATAAGAGATGATAGGGATGAGAGAAAACAAAACAGTGTAAATGATGGCAATTTGAAGAGATTGGAGAAGATTAGCCTATCAATCTTGTTTTGAGAGCATGAAAATGTTTGTTGAGAGGTCTAGGAGATTGCTAAGGATTGTTTTATGGCTACTTTCTATTTTTATTAGCTGCTTTAGGGTTTTTCTTAAATTAATTCTAAATAAAAAACCAAGTAGCCATTGTAGTAAGACCTATACTAATATTAAACAAATCCAACAAATTTCACATATTATCCTAGTATAAAATAGGACTTCAAACAAGTCTTGGGACACAATTTGAGACCATATAACTAATTAACATGATTTAATAACATCACAATAATGAATTTTTATGATATGAAGTTTCATACAACTTAAACACCTTTAAAACCTTTTCAAGCACTTCATAAACCAAAATTCATGCTACAAGCATGTTCAAACAAATTCAAACATATATAAATGACTTCAATCAATAATTCAATTCACTTAAACTCATCAAGATGCACACATTAATATAATTCATTGCATTACTAATAGATTATGCAACCTTTAGCCTGCTATTCTAATTCAATTCCTAATGTGTCAAATCACTAAAACCATAATTCAAATCCTATATGACTATACATGCAAATGTGAGAGCCTTTTTTCAAACATTGATTAAGATTAAGAATACTTACAACTTAAGACACACCTAATCTTGACCAAACTTGATCTTCTTCACTTCATCTTCACTTTAAACCTTCAATGCTTGTTCCTTTCTTTATTGTCTTCATGAAGGCTCTTTTACCTTAGACTTCACATACAAGTTCTTGCACTTTCAAACATAAGTAACAATAATGTTTTGTCAACAACAAAATACATGATTGGAATCTCTTTGGTTCAACAATTTCTCTTTTTTTGTGATGAAAAAACATGTGATATTAAGAGCATATATAAACATATATACAACACATTTCATGTAACAATTCATTATGCACGAAATGACTACTCCCTTTTATTCTTAAAACTCATATTCAACTTTAATATCACACACAGCTTTCTCCCCTCTTTTAAAGTCATCAAAAAGAAAACCAATTGTAACTAAATTTTAAAAACTTAAAATTAATTGTAAATGACTCTTTAAAAATACTCCCCATTAATTCATGCATCTTAAATAAAATTACTAATTGTATACAATGCTCTCCTTAAATGAATGCAATTATGCATTATTTGATAATTATGCGTAAAAGGGAATGATCACATAAAGTGCTTCACAAATCAAATATTGTGCATCATTATGATTCAAGAATGCATATTTTTTTACATTACGTACAAAATGCATTTAAAACATCAATATGCATATTTATGCATCAAAGACACACATCATGCAACTTTTACATAAAAAAACATATGGTTATTCATATTTTTCATCAAAATCAAACATTATGCATCCAAAACACAAATTATACTTATTTATGCATTGAAATCAAACAATATGCATTAATACCATGTAAACTTTTCATAAACCATACAACACCAATTGACATATGTTTAAAAAAAAGATACACTCCCCCTAAATCTATGCATTTGAAAATATTTAATCACATAAGTAGAAAGTACTTATCTTAAAGCTTTTTCAAAGATAAATATGCCCAATTTCAAAGGTGATACCAATTAAAAAGAAATGATACCACTTGAAAAATATGATACCAATTTTAAAAGAAAATACGCTAAATATTTGTATGAAAATGATTCCAATTGTAAAAGTATGATGCTAATTGATAACAAATATAAGAAAAGATGCCAATTGAAAATTCAAATATATGGTACCAATTGAAAATTGAAAGATATGATAGTAATTGTAAAAAAAAAATGATACTAATTTCAATAAAAATTCTCACAACATGTGCAATGCATCATTTTCAAAAAAAGTTATATGCCAAACTCAATGTAATGCATCTATTTTTAAAAAACATGTAACAATTATAATGCAATGTGCCAATTTAAAAGTTATGCAATAATTTTAATGCTAACATGAAATGGCTCTAATACTAATATGCAATGACTATAATACTAATAAGAATTTGCTCCAATCCTAAATAAGTATTTGATCCCCTTAAACATATGAATCCATTTTTTAATCTAAAGCATGCATAGTATGGCCAACATTACCAAATCAAAAACAAATATCCAAAGATTATGTCAATCTATATATTATCAAATCAAGATATAGTAATACCTCCTTTTACATCACCATTTGATTCCAAATACCCCTCACTTGTTTCAACAATTTTCTTCTTGGTAAGCTTATGTAAGGCATTCATGGTGATGTTTCCACTTCCACTATAATGTTGGAGATACTACTTTCTTGTTTCCTAGCTTGACTCCAATTTAGCACCAAATGTATATTGACCTATAAAATAAAGAAACTCACTTTGCTATAGGTACCCACATTAACTTGGGTCCTTGGGGGTTAGCTTTAATATCTTTCATAACCCAAACCATTAAAGGTTTCTTAGACATTCTTTGTTTGATAAAACAAACTTTTCAACATGTCTAGGCTTACCACAAAAATTGTAAACATAAGGAGCATTATGCATATGATCATGAAACCTATGATCTTTATGCCTAAATACATTGCTCCTACCAAAATGATCTCTCCTAGGATGATAATTATGCATATGAGAGATATCAAAATGCATCATGCTATTATGCTTATGAAACATGCCATTTTACCTAACATGATACTTAAAAATGCATTTTTAGGTCTTATATCTCTAAATGTACTTCCTTTATGAATGTTATTCCTAGAATATGAATGAAACATGTTTGATGGCCTAAATTGTATATGAGACATATCTCTAAATGTGTGAGAATGCATTTGGGGTGCATGTTTGTAAGTTGGTTGAAAATGCCTAGTATATAACCTAAATTTGAGCATGTTCTTTTCTTGTTGTAAATGTGATCTAGGATGTGATTAAGACATGCATCTAGCCTTAAGCATATTCTTACAGCGAGTATGGGAAAGTAAAGATTCAAATTGCCTAACTTGACTTCTATTATGAGACATAGTTAAGATTCCTTCATAGGATGTAAATGTGAGGTTTTCCTAGAATTGTATGTATGTACATGAGGAGCACGTGAATGTCTTAGTCCTCTTTGCCTATTATAGGTCCAAAATGCATCATCATGAGCTTGTACATTTCTATAAAAACTATGCCTATTTTTTCTCACATGCACATCTTGTCTAGCTTTTCTCTTAGATGCTTACATGAATGCATGATGATTGTTCTTCTTATCAAATAATTTAGATGAAGATGTAACATTCTTAAAAGATGGTATAGTATGATATTTAGATGATAATTCACCATTATCAAATGAGGGCTTAGGAAAATTTTCATCTTTTAAGTTCTTACCCTTAATAAAAATTGTTTTTACATATTTAAAAGAATTTTCATTAATAAAAATTAAGCCTTCCCTATCATTAGAACTCTTTTGACCTCGTAGCATGCAATCTAATTTCTCTTTACCCTTTATGAATTTTGATAGTGATTCTTTGAGGGCGTCTACTTCCTTCTTTAAGAATACATTCTCATGCATCAATTTATGCTCATTTTCATGCAAAAAGTTATGCTTATCATCATGCATGCCAACAACTATACTCTTAGAATCTAGCATGGCATTCATTTCATTTTTTAGTCTATCAATTTCTAATATGCATGTATTGTTAGATTCTAGCATGTCATTTAGTTCATCTTTAAATTTCTCATTCTCATGCAATCAATCACAAAATTCCTTTCTCAAACCATCTTTCACATTCATTAACCTATCATTATAAATCAAATAATTATTAGAAATAACATGCACATTCTTAGATTCTAATGGATGCAAATCATTCTTTAATTTCTCATTTTCTACCCTAAGATCATCCATCAACTTCATACAATCCTTATGTTTGGAAGATAATTTCTTCCTTCTCATAGTAGCACATTCTAAACATCTAACCAATTCATCATAGCTCAAACCTACTTCTAAAGCATTATACTCATTATCATTAGAGTTATAGCTAGATGGTACCTCATTGCTTTCATTTTCAACATTTGATGATGATTGAGCTTCTTCCACAAAGACTATAAGGCATGTGTTTGAAGCTTCTTTCTCATCTTTAGCTTTCTCCACTTCTTCTTCTTCAATGCCTCTTACATATATTTGCTCTAACCTACATCAAATCTCAAAAGCAGATTTACACATAGATACTTTATTAAAGACATTCCTATCTAATGCATGATGTATGATATGCATGGCCTTTTGTTAGGCCTTGAATTTTATGCTTTCTAGGTTCAATTTAATTCAATTTTAAGGTCAATTGCTTCCAAATTAATGTTAAAGTTCTTAATTATGTTTATAAATGTTGACTATTGTAGTTAGAAGCTTAAAAGTGGAGATTTGGCCTAGAAAATGTAGAAAAATTAGTTTAATAGTCTTTTTACAGGAGTAAAATAGCACCCCTAGTCTCGCTGCCATTTTACTCATGAAGCTTACTGTTTAAGTATTATCCGGAAGCAGAATGACGGGGTTTAAACGACTCTGTCCTACTCTCTGTCAAGTGTCATTATAGTACCCAGTCAGGATATTTTAGCTGCAACTTACTCCCAACTTGCTCTACTTACTTCCAACTTGTGCCCACTTGACCTAGACATATATAAGAAGACTCAAAGACCAAATTTTCATCATTTTTACTCAAATTGAGAGGGGAATTCAGATCAAAATCTCCCTTTCTCTATTCTTCCTTAAGTTTTTAGGTTTTTAGTTTCTTTTTCTTTTTCTAGCTTTGTAGATTGTAATTGCTAGTTATTTTAAAGATTTGAGGGTGTTTCTAGATATGTTGAAAGGCTATCTATCAATTGGTTTCATCATTTGGTGCTTCCTAAATTCAATTCCGTTGTTTTGTAATAACCTTGTTCTTATTTATGCAAGATATGGGCTTCTTGATTTCAATATGAAAATTTTTGTTTATTTGAGATGTTTGAAGCTTAATTATAGCTTCGACAAGGTCTTTGAATGTCTTGAGCGTATGATTAACACATAATTGGATCATAATCTTTGTTTATTTGAGATCTTAATGATTATTTTAAGTTGGCCACTAAGAATATGATTAAAGATGGTTTAGGATATGATAATCTCTACCTAAATCATTGGAAAATTCAATAAATAACATGGTTTAATCCTTAGATCCGAGAAATCCACCTTGGTTATCATGGGAGCACTAATCTTATAAATGATTTTTAGGATTATAACTTCTTGAACTTTATGTCTAATTTCCTATTAATTGATACATGACCAAACTTCAATTTAGATTAATTAGAGATAAGGCAATGACTTAACTATAGTATTGTTTTGAGTTAGTGAAGGCCCTAAATTAGGGCTTCCAATCCATTTTATAAGTCACTTAAGACATTTAGGCCTAGTCCTGAGCAAGTTAATCAATCGGTAATCTTTAGACAACTTGGAATTCAATTACAAAG
>JAOXYD010029777.1:0-14197 GCA_028565735.1 Pinacopodium congolense | reverse complement strand
TTTACTCATTATATTTAAATTGATTTTCATGAACTGTTAGATATTGAACTGTTATTGATATGATTATGATGATTCCGGACCAATAAAATGTCTGAGGAGTTTGATATTCAGTCTTGTATTGGAAGTGTTTGTAAATTAAATCTGAATATAGAAAATGTGTTCTAAATTATATGTTGAATGCTGGACTGAGATCCAAAGAATATGCTATATAACTATGCCTACTGAATGGGAAGTATTGATAGCATAATATGTGACTTGATGCATTTTCATTACATTGATATACATGATCAGATAAAGAAATTATGACTAGAGTAACCAACATGAAAAGAGCTTAAAGCTCAGAAATGTGCACACAGAGTCACAGGCTCAACGATTAATGAACATGATATCCACAATGGATACAAGATACTATCTGAAAGAAGCCCGATATCCACAATGGATACGAGACAGTTAAATTAGGCGCTCGATTATAAAAAAAAAAAAAGAAAAGTGGAGTCTCATATGCATTATATATATCTTACATGTATCATATGATTCATTTTGAATGATGAACTTGAACTGATATACTGTTATGTTATGGTTGTGTTGTGACACTATTGTATACTTGTTGATGAGATGAATGAAGGTGAATAATATGATACCCTTGATAATTTTAGTTGCATACTTGTAAATTTGTGTTTTAATTCAAGTGAGTACATCGATGATGGTTCACTCACTAAGTTTGCAAAACTCATCAAAATTACAAATGTTGCTTTTCAGGTACTGAGGAGACTTAGTTTCTAAGGCAATCAATTCAAAAGTTTAGTTTTGTCACTTTTGGACTTGAGAATGGCTCAAGATCTGTTCAGCTAATACCTGTGAAGTTTAGATATAATGTGTTTTTTTAGTTTCTCATTTCATGTAGTACATGTTTTATAAAATAATAAACATTCAGATGTATAATGCTTTGTAAACGATTTTATTTTTAAATGATGCCATAATTATGATTATGATTGCTCTAACATGCCATTCTTATAGAGTATATTCTTGAATATACTTTGGATGTTTGGGTATATGTTCTATAGTAATGGAATGTTACAATATAAATGATATAAGGAAGCTTCTTCCTAAGTTTCAAATAATACCATTGATGATTGATAGAAAACAATACCGCTTATCATATAAAAGGACTATTTTTCATGGACTCTAAATAATGGCATGTAGAAGTTGAAGTTAAATGATAATATATAGTTAAACACATAAGACAGTTTAAGCATGAATAGAAGGCACACAGTTTTCTCATATGACAATGTTTAATGATCAAGACTGTATAAAAGGTGAGTATCATGAAAATGAATAACGTAAGGTGTCTTTCCTTCAAAGTACACAGTGATAACTTATAATGATTAAAATTATACAATAATGTGTATCTAATGAACCTTATTGACTCTAAAATATAAAGTTAGATCAAACTAAAACAAAACTTATAGTACAAATGAACTTTCTTACGGTATGCATTATACTTAAATAAGCTTTAAATTAACTTTCTAACTAAATGGGCCCAAACATTTTATGACCTAAACACCTCAATTTTTGAGATATGGGATTTGATCTACTCCTCAAGCTCAAACGTTAAAATATAGATAAATTTATTAAATAGGACTTAACATAGAAGAAACATTAAAAATTTTAGACAAATATAAGAACCCTTGTTTTGAAAATATATTTCTAGGATACTCAAGTATATAAATAAATATAGAAATCTAAGTTTAACAATAAATATAGAACTAAGAGAAGTTTTAATCTATGTTTTGATGATGACAAAACACTATTTTTATTAGTGATTTAGTTTGTGTCGAAGCTTTAAAAATATAGGTAGTTTGGAAGATGTGTTAAAATGGAAATTGGAGTCTAATAGGTATTAACTTGAAGAGTAAATTACGGATAAGATATTAAGAGTACGTGAGGTACTATATAGGTTGATTGTTTTTAAGTATGAAATTGTGTAAATATTTTTTTAGTTTTCTAATAGTTTAGACACTAACATATTTGCATTACATATGATTTTCCATAAACCAAGACATATTTGGTTAGATTTCAAAGAAAGAGGCTTAGTGTGAACCCTTTTCACCATGCTTGGAAAGCTTTGGATCATAAGGCACAAGAAGAGCTAAAAAGATTGCATGAAGATGGGCATTTATGTCAAAGGTGTAGTTGTACATAAGAATTAAATAGGCCTTTGGAGAAGAGTTAAATGGTGTAGTTTTAGTTCCTTAAAATTGCCATTTAGCGTAACCTAGTCTAGCCAAATGTGAGGCATTTTTAGGCACTTTCTCTAAATCATTTTGGTTCCTTTTTGGTGTCTAAGACAAGGACAACATCCTAGATATTTGTCCATGTTCTAAGTGGCTTAGATAAAGCTTTAGTCAATTTTAAAATTTGGTTATTAAGTCAAAAGGTAGTTCCAATTACCATTGCGTTTGAAATTTAAATGTATTATCTTCTTATCTTATTGTACAAACTTAACAGATATAAATGGGTGTAAAGCCTTCAAAACTATAAGTTTAGTATTGTTTTCATTCTCTGTAATAAAATCTCAAATTTCCTTATTTTTTTTGTAGTTCTTTTCATTATATTCAAAGTTGCTTCAAAATTTTGCACAACTTGGATAGCCTACATTATTTATCTTGTATGCAAGTGTTCTTAGTGAATTTTGCTGAATCAAAAGAATTATTTTGATTGCACTTACAAGACAAAGGTTTGGTGCTTGAACAACCTCAAAAGAATCCTTGTAACAATTGGTCTTTAAAACTACTTTGGGAAGTTTTTGAAACTTATTTAAATTGTTTTTCAATCTTCTTTTAATTGCAATTACATGGCAAAGGTTTGATGCTTGAACAACCTAAAAAAAAACCATGTAACACTTGGTCTTTAAAACTACTTTTGGAAGTTTTTGAAAATTATTTGAATTGTTTTTCAATCAAAAGAATTTTCTTGATCAAAATTTTAAAAATAGAACTGGACATTTAACTAGTGAAAGGAGAGTCTAAAGATTCATATAGTATTAAACCATTATAAAACTGATATTGAACCGTTATAGAATAATAAAATATAAACATTATGAAAATAAAAAATATTTATTAATGGGTTTTTAATTAGATAAAACGTCATATGGTAATTAGTTGAATTATAAAACAATTTTTAAATAAATTAATAACACTTTTATAAATTAAAAACCTTTTATTATGCCAATTTGAGTTAGGATAAATTACTTTCTTCTAAATTTTAGCTATTTTTCTCATGAAATCAATTAATGTTTATACGAGGGTTTAGGTTCTTTTTATAATTGTCAATTGCTGAAGAACATACAAGTTACTATAGTTAACATAATATGGTGAGTTGGTCGATGTACCATATTTTTTAGGCTTGTTAAAATGGAAACTTTAGGGCTTGTTTGGTTTGGCTTTCTATTTCCATTTTTGTTTATGGTTTATGTGTTATTATTATTATTTTTATATGTGTTTTTAGGTTTTTTTGTTGATTTTTTTATGTTTTAAAAAATAGAAACAGAGAACTAAAAATAAAAATAGTAACAAACATGCCCTTAAGAGTTCTTTTTTTTTTTCTCTTTACAGGACAAAGTTTCTTACACTAATTGTCTAAGATTTTTAACTTTATTAATAAATCCTATCCTTTGGTAAAGACAAGCTTTTCTTTTATGCGATGGATTATTAATCTCAATCCCTTCTTAGAGACATTTAAAGCTCTAGGCCTGTTGAGTGTAGTGGAGGGAGTTCATTACTAATCTGCTTTGTTATTCACTTCATTCACCACTTTTTAATTGTAAAAAGACTGAGATGGCGATTATTGGCTATTATAAAAGAAGGATAGGAATATGTGAATTATTTTCATGATGTATTCCAAGTCATGCATGATAGAGTAAAGTAGTTGGGCCAACAATTTAAATGAGGTTGTCATGGTATATTAACCAATGAACCTAGATACAAGGCTACCATTCGTGTCTAATTCTGGCCAATAGATGCCACACAAGTATTCTAATAGGGTGTTTTAGTTTTAATACTTAAGGTTAAAAAAAGTAAAAGGAGATTGAAATGGGTATAATTGTAATTTCAAAAAAATCATCTGAAATCTCTAAATAAAGCAAAATTAAAAATAAAGATTTGAATCTTAGATTGCGAGTCTCTCCTCGATTTCGTTATTCTAATGCACGAAATCTTAGAAGAAGAAAGCCCTAAATTAGGAGAATGTAATTTCTTCGATAAACTAGACCATTTTGGAAATAAATGAGTACCAGTTCTAAACTGTCACCAACTCTTCGTGTTAATAAAACAAGAATTATAAGGTTTGTTACCCATTATTTAAGCCTTTTCAAGCAAACATGTTCACTTAGGCTTGACCCCAATTTCGTTTTTTCATTTAATAATAAAAACCTTTCTGATCAAGTTTTAAGGATTGAGATCATTCCTATTATTTAATATTAACTTTGATGGATATAGCACCATTTGGGCTTATAACCATAATTTCATGTTGAAATGGATATGGGAATGAAGATAAGGGGAAAAAGAATATGGTTAATCAAACTCTGTGCTTTCTAATTGATTTGACTAATTGGTAATAACAAGTTAAACTAGCTGGTTTACATGTAATCGATTGGTTTTTAAACCTTCCAATTTTTGTATAAAACCAAACTAGCTAATTAGTAAGTTTTAGGTAAAATAGGTTGAAATGACCAGTACATTTATGTTTTATAAATGTTATTCTTGATTGGTTTAAAAAGTTTTTTGAAACTTTGGAAAACTTAGAAAAATTTTAGGAAAATGTTGAAAATGATTTCCAAGAGTATTGGTTGACTAGTTTATATTTTTTTAGAGCATGATCGACTAGTGTGCTATTCTATGCTTTTAGTTGTTAGATCAGTTGACCTATCATGTGTATTAATCTACTAGTCTAGTAAATTGGTTGATCAATACCCATATTGGTCAACCACTAGTCTCAAAAGCTATCTAACGACGAGTTTCTAATGAGTAGATTTTGTGAATTTATTGTATCTAAAAATTAGAAATAGCTAGTTAAGTTTTTTAAGCTTATAAATAAGTGTTCTAAAGGGTTTTTTGACCCATTCAATTATATGAAGTGAAGTTTTGTGAATTAGGTACAAAGTTTTAGCATTTAAAAGGTGTTTAAATTTTGAGTTGAGGATTTTTTTAATGTTAAGTTTTTTTTTAGAAATTTGTATTATTTTTGCATTCATATTTAATTGTTTGAGCTTTAAATCATTAAGGTGTTCAAGTGAGATATCTTGATTTATATTTTATCGACTGAAGGTTTTAAAGGTTCCTCTTCACACGTTAAAGAAGATTGTAAGGGTTTTTCTTCACATATTTAAGAAGGTTGTTGAGCGTTCCTCTTCATCTGCAAAGAAGATTGCCTATTAGTGAATGTCCAAGTGTGACTTGTGGAGTGGAAGTAGGCAAAGGGTTTCACCAAATTGCTATAAAATTGATTTGTGTATCCTATTCCCTTCACTCTTTTTATTTACTTATTATTGTGATTGTTATTGAATTGCTTAAATTTGAATATATTGATATAAATTGGCGTCATCATCATTACTATAGTTGAATTATGCTTAAGAGCATCATAAGTTAGAAATTTTAATTTTAAGTTCAAGAATTTTTAGAGTACTTAATTCACCCCTTCTTAGGTGCTATATAAGGTCAACAATTTGTATTAAAGTTAGGACTCATATTTTAATTTATTTCTAATAAAATGGTGAGTAGATCAGTATAAAAAAATTAAAAAAAAACTTCTTTCATTTGATGGTAACAATTATATAAATTGAAATTTTAAGAGGAAGCATTTCTTTTTGTGAATAAGTGTAGATCTTTATATGTTATTGTTATTGTAGGAGGACAAAACTCATTATTGTAGGAGGAAAAAAGGTAATTAAAGTAAAAGAAGAATGGGATACTAAAGATACGAAATTAGTGTCTTTGGATTGCAAAGTTGTATATATATTCTTTTTTAATTTTATGCATTAAATAAAATGAGTTTAATAAGGTATCTAGGTGTAAATCGGCCCAAGAGCAAGTAAGCTAGTATATAGGTCAATTTTTGTAAGTATAAATTTGTATAAGTTTAGGAGTTCACTAACTTATTTGCATTGCATATGATTTTCTATAAGTTAAGACATATTTGATTTTGATTTAAAAGAAAGGGTTTTAATCTCTAAAACTAATTGGGGAAGTCTTTTAAATTTATTTAAGTTATTTTTCAATCAAAAGAATTGATTTGATTAGATTGATAAGGTTCTTAAATGTTTTAAAAACTTAGAAAAACTCTTTAAAAATGTTGAAATTTGATATCTAAGAGTATTGTTCAACCAGTGTATGTTTCGCTAGGATATTGGTTAAGTAGTATGTGTTCTAGGATATTGGTCAACTAGTGTATGTTCTCTAAAGGGATTAGTTAACCAATATATGTGAATGGTAGATCAGTGTAGGTAAAAATGTTATTTATGCAACTGGTTTTTAGATTGTTCAAGTAATACTGGTTAACCAATACACCCAATTAAATTAACAATGGTCCCAAAATTTATTTAAAGACTAGTTTTTAACGAGTAAATTTTGTGAATTTATTGCACCTAATATTTATAAAAGGCTAGTTGAGGTTTTTACGCTTACAAATAGATTTTCTAAGGAGTTTTTTAAAGCCTTCAAACATATGAAGTGAAATGTTATGAGTTGAACGAAAGGTTTTAGCATGTGAAATAAGTTTTAAGAATTTATGTTTAGTTTTTTTAAAAAAGATTATGAGTGTTGAGTTTTTTTAATGACAATTTGGGTTATTAATGCATTTATATTGTATTAGTTGATCCCTACATTATTAAGATGTTTAAGTGAGATATCTTTATTTATATTTTATCAATTGTAGAGCTTTGGGATGATATTATTATTAGGGGTTCCTCTTCACTCATTAAAAAAGATTGTTTAAAGTTGTTATTCACCTATTGACAAAGAATATAAGGTTACTTTTCACCTATTAAAGAAGATTGTAAAAAGTTTCTCTTCACCCATTAAAGAAGATTGTTAAGGGTTCTTCTTCACCTGAGAGAAGAATGATTATTAGTGAAAATTTTAAGTGTGACTTGAAGAGCAAATGTAAGTAAAAGGTTTTTGTTGAAACAGTATAAAATTAGTTTGTGTATCCTCTTTCTTTTACTCTTTTTATTTACTTGTCATTATGATTGCTATTAAATTCCTCAAATTCTAATCATATTGACATAAATTGTCATCATTATCATCATCATAGTTGAATTATGATTAAGACCATAATAAATTAGAAAAAATCAATTTTAGGTTTAAGAATTTTTGAAACACCTAATTCACTTTCTCTTAAGCACTATATGGCGCCAACAATAATTGTTAAAGCTTTAGTTTCTTTAGTTATTTAAGGTGATTTTTTTATTACAACCCTTTCTTTTTTATCTCCAATTCATTTTCATTTTCAATTGCAATTGCAGTTTTCTTTGTTGGTTTTAGCAGTAATTATGGTCTTTTATGTGAAATCAAACTATAAGATCTTCATCTTATTAAAATTTTTAGTTTATAAGTTTGATTTTAAATTTTTTAGGAATTTTCAATGTACTTAAGTTCCATTTAAAATAAATTGACTTTGATTAGGTCTAATTTGAGTTTGATTATAGAATCAAAAATTGTACTTGACCTATTTTAGGCTTAATTATAAATTTTAAAATCTAATTTAACATGATTGAGTTTAATCATAAAAGTGGAGAAGTTTAAGGAGTTAACTTTCTAATTTTTTCAAAGTCAATAAATTTAATAATAAATTCCAAGAGTTTTGAAGGTTCAATTTAATGAAAATCCCTTAAAATGATGTATTCCTTTAATTTTTAGGTGCTTTTATTTTCTTTTTAAATGAAGACAATATCATGTTAAAAAATCTTTTATATTAATTTGTTGGCCTTATACGGCACCTATGAGGGGAGGAGGGAGTAAAGGATGAATTAAGTGTCTAAAAAATTCTTAAACTGAAAACTGATTTTTCTAACTTATGATGCTCCTAAGTACAATTCAATTATGATGATGATAATGATGATGATGATGATGATGATGATGATACCAATTTATGTCAATGTGATTCAAATTAATAATAATCATAATAATAATTAAATAAAAAGAGTAATGGGGAAAGAATATACAAATTTATTTTATAGTGATTCAACAACAACCCTTTACCTAAGTTTACTTTCTTAGTCACACTTGGAAATTATTGGGTTTTTTATGGCACTAAAAGGGGGGTGAACTAGGGTTAAAAATTCTTATATAAATCTATTAAATAATGAATGCAAAAGCTTAAAATTTTTAGCAATTTCACCCAATCAAATACAATGTAATAATAAAAGTGTGAAAAAAAAGAGTAAAGAAAGAAGGAAGTACATTGTGATTTATTCTAGTTCGGAGCTATCTACTTGCTCCTAATCTAGTCCCCAATACCACTGTTAAGATTTCATTGTTATTGTACTTCCATCAAGAATACAGTGATTGAAATAGTCCCTTTTACAGGCTAAAGGAGAACTTTTCACTCACTTCTTTTTCCTAGGATCAAGAATAACCTCTCAAATTCTCACAACAATAATACACCAAAAATTTCCTTAACTTGATTTCACTTCATGAATAAAAAGAGGCTTTTAATAGAGTGATGAACAAAAGAAAAATATGAAAAAAGTCGTCACTCAAAGTCAAAAATCAAGAATCGGATAAAAAGAAGATCATAGAAATACTTGATAGAATAATGACCAGAAGACTTCCAAACAATAAACTACACAACAAAAACTCTTGTGTATGGTTGCTTTTTTAGTGAAAAAAAGTATCTTACACAACAAAAGAACACTCTATTTATACTTGTCAATTTTTACTTATTCGTTGTACAACGGTATTATATCTGTTGTTCAACGAGCAAAAAGTAATGTTCCAATGATTAAAGATTTTTTCAGTTGTACAATCTCGTGAGACATCTATTTATCCGCAACATTCGTTATATTCAGTCGATCAATAGTAATGGTTTGGTCGGCCAATAGACCTTCATCTAGTATTCAGTCGACTGACCCAAGTCGCTCAAACGACCAACCTAGCTCATTCGATCGACAGACCTAAAACCAAAAACCTAAATGAGGCATTGGCCAAACATACATTCTAAGTTTAACATAATTCCTTTCTTAATGTCATATTAATTAGCTTATACTTTCTAAACATCAATCTCAAACATTAAGAGGAGAAAAGATAAAACAAATAAGCCTCGCAATTATGTACCTATATGCATGTTCTAAGAATGTATGCATGAATGTTTAATTTATAGGCTTCTTAATAAAACACCAAATAAAACCAAGTAAGGTTTATATTAAACATATTTAAGCTTATTTCTTCAATCTTTAATCTTCATGTAGTTCTTCATTTCCAATCTTTACGATAATTCGACTAACTTTCTTGAGTTTTATCCAACCTATCTTTCAAACATACTAAAAAAATACAAATATTAATAATATAGTTTATTTTTTCATTACCAAAATAAGGTGGAACCATCCTTGGTTCAACAAAAATTTTATGGGGTAAAGAGGAACCCTTATCAATCTTCTTTAATAGATGAAGAGAAATTCTTACAATCTTCTTCAATGGGTGTTTATAAATTCTAAACAATCTTCTTTAATGGGTGAGAGGAACTATTATCATCAAACTCAACGCAAAGCCTTTCAATTAAAAAATACAAATCAAGATATCTCATTTGAATACCTCAATAATTTAGGGTTCAACTAACATAATATGAATACATCAATAACCCAAACTATTAAAAAAACTCAAGATTCATATAAACCTAATTCAAATTCTTAAAAATTTTCTCAAATTCTCTAACCTTTCACCCAATTCACAAAACTTTACTTGATTTCTTAAACACCCTTTAGAACACTTATTTATGGTCCTAAAAACCTCAACTAGCTCTTTATATTTGTTACTCATGAAGAAAGAGTCATTCGATATAAGACATAAGTCATTAGACACGGTTGGCATATTAGTCATCCAATGGCTAAATTTTACCTATATTAGTCAACTAATGGCCCTTCATTCAACATTGGTCAATCACTCCCTGTTACTAGTTGACTAATTTCTCTAGAAAACTCTCATTGGTCAACTAATACCTCAGAACAATATACATTGGTTAGCAATATTTATGGAAATCAATTTTCAACCTTTCCAAAACTTTTTTTTCTAAATTTTCTAAAATTTTAGAAACATTTTCAAACCAATTAAAATAATTCTTTTGATTGACAAATGTTGATCAGTTCCTAATCTATGATTAAAAAACAAGTACACCCATTAGCAAGTAAACTATAAGTCTATATAACATTTCTATATGGATATATTGTAACTACTAAGGTAAAATGATGTTTGATTAATCAAAAAGATTTTAACAATTAAATTATAAAAATTTAAAGATAAAATAAAATAATTAAATAAATATTCAATTTAAATACGAGTTTAATGAGATAAGAACTCTACTGGTAATAGATCTAACTAAGGATTCAGTGTTCAATGGGCTAATCAAATTCATATATTTAATGTTAAATAGATTTAGGGTTAAATTCATGAAAACAAGACAAAACCAATGGTCATTGTAGAATCCTATCCCTCTTAGTCCTAATTCACTTGTTCAGTCATTCAAATAAATTAGATTAATAGGCATAAATCATAAAAGCTCAAACTTAATGCCTTTATATCCCAAACCCTCATAAGGAATTAAAGTTTGGTTATTTACCAATGCCTTGGATCCCTCGTTCATCTAATGGATCTGACTTAGGTGATTAAGCTAATAAAGATACTTAAGCACTTAATTAGATAAAAATTCTTCAACTATTCATTTATAACCTATCTGCTATCTAACACTAGCTAAGCAATTTAAGAACACATGTTCAATAATGAAAATAGAGATATAAACATGTTAGGGGTCAAATTCATAGTGTTTTTTATGTTATTTGTTATATATTTATCTCTATTTCAATGCTTAAATGTTTAATTCATGTTTAGAAATGTTTAATTTGTAGGTTGATGTGAAGAATTGGAAAATTATGCAAAACGATCAAAGAAGACCATAGTTTCTGACCTATAATTGCACCCTGCCAGGGTGCCATTGATGGAAGAACAGGGTGCTGTTGATAAGTGCAGCATGTGTCTATAATGGCACCCCATCGCCCATCAACGGCACCATTATACTAAAAGTTAGCCCGTCGTTAATGATCAACAGCAACAATTTTTTACTCCAATCTTCCAAATTTGCGGTTATTTTCTTCCTCCACTTGCACCTGCTCCTCCCCTATATATAGAAGACCTTCCCAGACGTCTGAAGCACCCAGAATTAGAACTAAACACATTAATTCTTAGTTAGTTCTTATATTAAATTAGTTTTATATTGTTTTTATTTTCAATCTTTTGTAATTTGAGTTTTTCAAGTTATTTGAAGTTTTAGTAGCTGTAATCACATAGTTCAGAGTTAGAATACCATCTGGGATGTGATTTAGTTGATTCCAAACTCTTAATTTTGTGTATTATTATTGTTATTTTGAATTAATCCAGGTTTTGTTGCTTAAGTTATAATTGTTATGATCTTTGATTAATTGTTGTGCTTAATGTTTAATTTCAGTTAAGTTATCATACTAAATCTGTTTATGGATGATTAATTGTGTTAATTTATTATTAATGCATGATTAGTGAGTTAATCTTTGTTTATTGAATACTTAATTCTTGTCTTGAATTTATCACTTAGGATATTGCCTTCAGATAATCTAGAATCCGACAGTCTCTACCTTAGTTATTAGAAAAGTCAATAAACAAAGTAATTTAAATCAATGAACTAACCAAAGATTGGTTGATCATGAGGGTACTAGTCTTAGATTAGGATAATTTAGGACTAGACTTCCTGAACTTTAACCCTATTACCTAAGTCTGAGGCATAACCCCCAGGATAGGACCAATAGAGAGAAGTCAGTGTCTTAACTATAGCGTTGCCTTAATTTAGAGAAGATCTAAGATTAAGCATCACTGATCCATCAATTAAATCATCTACTATCAAAGCTTAATTGAATAATTTAGGAAAAGCAATATGTGACTTCTTTACAATATATTGGAATTTTTCTAGGCTTTCTAGATTAGCTTTTAGTTACTTATTTTGTTAAATCATAAAGTTGAGTGTTCTCTATATAATTGTAATTCATTGACCTAGTACTTACATTATATAAACTTCCTCGTGGGATCGATTCTCAAAGTCTTCAATATACTCCACTTTATTACTTGATTCGATCGGTAAGCTTGCTGAAAAGTTAGTCTCGAATTAATTATTAAATTATACATTAGAAGATAGATTAATTTGAGCTAATTTTGAATATGGCCAACCACAATCAAGTTTTTGGGACCGTTGCCGGGGAAGTGAATTGTAATATTATGGATATATCGGTGTCAAGTAGTCTAGAGTTTGTTTTGTTCATATTGTTTTCTTTCTTTGTGTTCTGTATTTGTTTGATGTTTCTATTTTTAGTTTCTTTCTTTGTTTTATGTTTTTTGTCATCTTTGTTTATGAGTTGGGGCATCTTTTGATAGCTTACTTGAGTTATTAAGAAGATGTGGAGGCAATAAAACCATTGGCTTGATAACCAATGGTATGAGCCTGAAGTTAGAATCAATTGAGACAATAGTTGGAAAAATCAATTAGATAATTTTGAAACCTATACCCCTAAATATAAGGATTAGCCTAATTACTCTTGGTTAAATCAATCTTGTTTTGAGAAATCTTCACATTTTCTTAGTCAACAATATCTGGAATGTCTAGATGAGTGTACCTCTAGTTAGATGGATCATCCTGATTATTCTTGACTTAATAAGGCTGCATTTATTTCATATTTAGAAAATCCTTCTTAGCCTAAGCATGATCAAAGAACTATAGAGCAAATTTTAGAATCAATTAGGGAAATTGCTCATTTAGAGTCAATTGAGCTAGCAAGTGAGTATGGTGAGTCTACATCAACTTTAGGTAACCCAATTTCCAACACTGTTGATTGTGAGCATCAATTCCAGATCATTGATAATAAGATATATGAAGAATCCAAGGTAGCATTTGAGAGCATAGATTTTTTAGGTATTTCGGCTTTTGATTCACGAGCAGAAGTTGAATACTTAGAATTTTTACTAAGATGCTTTGTCAAAGGTAAGACTTTTGAACTTAAGACCCTTCTGATTGGTATAGGAACCCTTCCAAAATTGGTTTGTCATTATTCAAAGGATGAGGATGAGAAGTTAGGTGTTGGACTGAAGCTTAGATTAAAAATTCCCTAACGCTGAGGTCCAGCTAAAAGACCTTAAAGAAGCACTTGTTGGGAGGCAACCCAACCGTAAAAGTATGGTTTCCTGTGCTTTGAATAAATTAATGTGCTTTTAGCATACTATTGGTGTGTTTCTTTTGGTGTTTTTTGGTGTATTTGTTTTTAGTTTTGTGTTTTTTCTTCAATTTCTTGTGCTTTGATGTTTTTTCCTTACTTTTTAGATAGTTTCAATTCACATCAATGGAGAGCTTTCACGATCACATTTTTATCCAGGTGTATTCCTTTCCTTTCTCTTGCGTTTTATGCTTTGTTTGTGATTTATGAACATTAAGGACAATGTTCAATTTAAGTGTGGGAGAAGGATATATGTCTTGAGCCAACTTGAATATTTATTGTCTGATAGCATATCAATTTATTGATTTTCTTTTAATAGTTTATAATTTGTGAAATTTTTTTTTGTTTTTGATGCTTATTATTGTCTATGTTTTATAGTGAATTTAATTATTTTGACAATTTGAATTTTGACTATTAATGACTAAATGCCTTTAACTCATTTCATAATTTGAATAACGAATACAGAATTCACTCCATTGATTTCTAATCTTATACATATATGTATATAAAAAAGAGAAAAGAAAGAAAAAGAGAAAAATAAAATAAAATTTAAAAAAAGGAAAGAGAAAAAGAAGTAAACAATATGTGTGTGTGTGTGTGTGTGTGTATGTGTGTGTGTGTGTGTATAAGGTTAAAGTTATGAGTGATGCTTATTGCTAGTTGATTCAATGTAATTCAATTGAGTAACTAAGGTTGTTCATG
>JAOXYD010029766.1:0-14198 GCA_028565735.1 Pinacopodium congolense | reverse complement strand
ACTTAAACCGTAAACTGACGGTTAGGTTAAGGTTTATAGATTTTCATAAATTGTAACCGGCGGTTTTTTAATCGTAAGCGACGGTTTATTAACCGTTGTCAGGCCTAAGCAGAGGCTTGTCTCAACCACCCACAAGGAGGTAAGAGGGGGGCAAAAGAAGAAGAAAGGAGAGAGAACCCAGGAGGAAGGCCTCCCATCACTCTATAAGAGGAGCCGGAGCCGGATTAGGATTTAGGATTGTTTATCGGGTCACTCTTTAAGATTTTGTGGCTATTTAAAATTTTTCAAAGTTCAAGGGTGCATGCAATTTTTTTAAAAGTTCAGTTCAAAGTTCAAGGGGTATGCGAAATTGTTTTTAAAATTCAGTTCAAAGTTTAGAAGGTTTGTGAAATTTTTTCAGAAGTTCACAAAGTATATGAAATTATTTCAAAGTTTAAGTGGTGTTTGATAAATTGGCTAAATTATAAAATATATTTTATTTTATTTTTTCTAAAATATAAATTTATATTCGTAATATTTATATTATAAATAATCTTGAGATAAAATTTTTAAATTTTTGAATAATGAAAATATAATTAGAGTTATCAATTAATAATTTTTTTAGTTATAACTAACAAATAAATTAATTATTTCAAGTTAATTTAAGGCACAACTAATAAATATTATTTAATTTTTTAATTTTTTATGAAACTTTTTAAAAAAATTTCCAATAGTAAAGTGATAATTGAGTTTAGATTTATGCTTAAAGTAAAAATTTTCAATAGTAAAGTAGAGATTCAATATCTCTACTTCACAATACATATAAATTTATAAATAATATATTCATAATATTTTTTAGTTATGTCTTAAATTAGCTTCAATTAATTAATTTATTTATGAGTTATAACTAAAAATTATTAATTGATAACTCCAATTAAAATAACTCTAAAATATTTATTTATATTCGTCATACTTATATTAAAAATAATCATAGGATAAACATTTCAAGATTTTGAATAATAAAAATAACTCTAAAATTTTGAATAATTGAAGTTAATTATTTATAATATAAATTATGATTTTTAATATTTCTAGTCTTTCAATTCATGTCCAAAGTAAAAAATTTTAATAGTAAAGTAAAGATTCAATATCTTTACTTCACCATACATATAAATTATTAATTAAATCAATCAATTAATTATTTATTTATGCCTTAAATTAACTTGAATTAATTAGTTATAACTAAAACATTATTAATTGATAACTTCAATTAAATTAACTCTTGAATATATATTTATATTCATAATACTTATATTAAAAATAATCTTGGGATACAATTTTTAAAATTCTAAATAATGAAAATAACTTTAAAATGTTGAATAATTGAAGTTAATTATTTATAAATTTATTAATTATAATTTTCAATGTTTCAATTCTTTTAATTCATGTCCAAAGTAAAAATTTTCACTATACATATAAATTATTAATTGAATTTATTTATTAGTTATGCCTTAAATTAACTCAAAATAATTTATTTATTATTTATTTATTTATAACTAAAAAATTATTAATTGATAACTCCAATTATATTTTATTATTCAAAATTTTAAAATTTTATCTTAGAATTATTTTTAATATAAATATTAGGAATATAAATTTCTATTCTTGAAATAAAAAATAGAATAAATTACATTTTATAATTTAGCCAATTTATCAAGCACCCTCATGAATTTTGAAAAAAATTTCATACTCCCCACTAAATTTTGAAAAAATTTTCATACACCCTCCTGAACTTTAAAAAAATTTCAAATAGTCTCATGGCCTAGGTCATTACTACGTTACTTGCCACGTTAGCATTTCTACATAGTCAGCCACCACATCAGTTGTCACGTCATCCAGAGAATTTTTTAGGGGGGGCTTTGATATTATTGTAAAGTATGAGGGGTCTTTGATATTTTCTAAACTATAAAGGGGTGTTTGATAAATGACAAAAGTTCAAGGGGGATTTTGATATTTACTCTAAAAATTTTCTCTTAAATTAAATATATAAATTATAAACAATATGAATTAAAATACGAAAGCTTAAATATAATAAATAATATAATTATATGATGAAAATAATATAAACTTAAAAAATAAAAGAGTTAAAGGAAAGAGGGGAACAAATTAATTTATAGTGGTTTAGTGTCTAACTTGATACCTACGTCCATTGTCTAGGACTTCGTTGAATATTTTGCTATCGACATAAATTATACAATCCTTTTTTACGGAGTTTAGAGTAATCCTTATAATTACTCAATTTTTTCACAATTATAAGTGTAACCTTTACAATCAATTTATCTTATAACCTTTCTAACTTAAAAATTATACTTTAAATATTCTCTACTTAATCAACTCAAGTTTAAAATGGGTTCAACACTACACTAGATAATACATGTACAAAATATCTTAACAAAACACACCAAATACTAAAAAAAATGCTCAAAACTCTACACAACTCCATCATGTTATGTTTCTCACACACTAGATAAACTTTACACTCAATTGATGCATAAACAACATATGAACACGCCTATTTTATAGGTACAAATTCACTAACTAGTTGTTTATGACCATTGTTACACATTAATCATCCATTAATTTATTTTATTATTAAGAAAATAGTCATTACTACCTGATTCTCACCACTATTAATCAACCAGTCCTATGCATCATTCGACTAGTGTATCATATAGGTCAATCAGTCTCAATAAAATTTTCATACATTGATCTATCAGTTCAAGGCAAGTTTACACACTTGTCAACCAACTCACACACATTGGTTAACCACTTTTGGTTAACCTACTGATTAACCACTTTTGGTCAATTGACCTTTTACGAGACTGATTTTTTTTTCATAATATTTTCACATTACATTCAAATTACCTCAAAATAATTTTTAAAATTTGCAAATACTTCTCTAACACCCATACTTTAACAAATTCACACAATCTAACTTCTTCTTTTCACTCGACCATGATACATTTACACACATTCACATAAACTGTCTTCTTCTTTTAATACCACCTTAATACATTCATATACATTCACACAATCTAACATTAAAACACATCCTAACATTTCTAACTATGTCTTTTCACACACCTTTAAACATCAATACATCAAGCCAATTCCTTGAAAATATTTTAATGGATCGAGAGAATCTTCAAAAACTATTCATACATAGTTTCTCTTGATTATGAATCCTATATGCAAAATTACTAATTATGAATGCAATATGTATGATGTGAACCTTTTAAACATAATGAGATAATTTTCAACTTTAACCCTTTGCCTTTATTCTTCATGGACTCCATTTTATGCTTTAAGGCTCCTTTTATTTGATCTCCATAAGCTTCATCTTAGACTCTATAGCTCATAATCAAAACATAAGTGGAGCAACCTTTAGTTCAATAACAGTGTATTAGAAAATTACAAAAATGTCCCCTTAATATGAGAGGGGGCATGGGGCTACCAACTGAGGGGCTCCTCAGTCTATCTCATCATGTTTTTAGACTTTTGTACATTTAATACATACGGGATATGATAATGAGCTAAAGCATTATCCCTTATAAAGGGCCTAAAAGTATCATTTTGTGGTTTTGTTTTCCTATAAAAATTATGCTTGTTCTTGTTAGCATGCATTATCTTCTCAGATATTGGACTTGATATATATATATAGATATATAACTATATGATATTGTCTCCTAGACAAGGATTTAAAATTTGATGCAATATTTTCATAAGATGGCCTATCTATATGTTCTTTTTCTAAATTATTTCCTTTAATAGATTTGGTCTTATTACTTGATAGACCATTCCCATCATACACATTCTCGTCTTCATCAATTTAATTCGTGCTTTCATAAGTAGTTCCTAATATGTGCCATATTTTATAAGCAGATTGACAACTTGAAACTTTATTAAACTTTTCCCTACTTAATGTACAAAATAAAATATGTACAACTTTATAATTTAGAGAAATAAGTCTGTCCTCTCTTTACTCCTATTCATTATCATCCTCTAGTACTATTATTTCTACATTATCTATAACTATAGTTTTATAGAGGTGTGGAATCTATTTTCTATAATTTTTCAAAAGTCAATTCATATAATTAAAAGAAAAATTTTCAACCTAATTTTTCAATCTCTATAATTTTCACCATGAAAGTATAGGAGTCTACTTAAACTATCAAAATTTGCTATGATGACCTTAAATTTACTATTTCCTTAGAAATATTCTTATGTGAATCTTTGTTCTAATGCCAATTGTTGACTCTTCTATAACACTTAAGAGGAGAGTGAATTAGGTGATTATAAATTTTTCTAAGTTTTTAAAAGTCTTTTATATATAATTAAAAATTTCCTCTTAAATTTAATGAAAAAATTATAAACAAAACAATAAACAATATGAATTGAAATGTGGAAGCTTAAATATGATAAACAATATAATAATATGATGGAAATAACGTAAAATTGGAAAATAAAAGAGATAAGGTAAAAAGGAGGAAAAATTAATCTATAGTAGTTTGATATCTAACTCTATACCTGTATCTACTCTATAATACCTTGTTAAGAGCTTTACTATTAACATCAATTGTACAATAACTTTCCTTTTTCACAGGCTATGGAATAACTCTTATATTCACTTTATCTCACAACCTTTCTAACCCTAAAAATAGACTTCAAATACTCTCTACTTGACCAAATTTAGTGTTTAAGGGGCTCAATACTATACTAGATTATACATGCATAAAGCACCTTCACAAAATACACTAAAATACTCAAAATAATGCTTAAAACTCTTCACAACTCAATTACTTTGTGTTTCCCACATACCATATAAACTTTACAATTAATTAATGCATAAACAATACCTAAATACGTTTATTTATAGGTAAAAATTCACAAACTAACTGTTTATGATTGTTATTACACATCAGTCATCTATTATTCATTTTACCATTGAGAAAATAGTTTTTATTGATCGATTTTTGCTATTATTAGTCAACTAATCTCATGTATCAATAGACCAGTGCATCACATAGGATGACCAATCTCAAATAAATTTTCATACATTGATCGACTTCTCTTAATCATCGAGCGACTAGTCCAAGAAAAATTTACATTCTGGTTAACCGATTCACACACATTAGTAGACTAGTCACTAATAATGGTCTACCAATCATTTTCTAAACTATTTTTTCCACATTATTTTCACACTTAAACACATTCAAATCACCTTAAAACAATTCCTAACATTTAAAAACACTAATCAAACTCTCAAACCTTAACATATTAACACAATTTAATACATTCACACAATCCAACTTCTTTTTTCATACAACCTTAACATATTCACAAACATTCACATAATCAAACCTTATTACACATTTTAACATTTTCAACTTCATAGTTTTACATACACTTTAACGCGCGCACACACACACATCAAGCTAATTCTCCAAAAATATTTTAGTGTGCCAAGAGGATCTTAAAAAGCCATTCATATATAATTCCTCTATATTGTGTATTCTATATATAAAAACATTAACCATGCATGTAATATATATGAACACTTTAAACACAATGAGATGATAAAAAAAAGTTTTAAAAAAATTATTATATATAACCTACTAAAATTCTATCTTGATCTTCAACTTTAAACCTTTTACCTTTATTCTTTATGAACTCCGTTTTATGCTCTAAGGATCCTTTCCTTTGATTTTCATAAGCCTCATCTTATGGTCTAAGGCTCCAATATACATCTCTTGAACACCTTTTTAACAACTTAACCTTCCAAAACTTCAAACACACTAAAATCATTAGTATTATTTTATTGTCACCAAAACATAAGTGGAAACACCTTTGGTTCAACAGTATTTTTTGTTTTGGTCTTGACCTAAGGTAAGTTAAGGCTTAAGAGTTAAGGTTGATTTCAAGATCATTATCCAAGGGTTGCCCCTCAATCACTTAAAAGAATATTTTGAAGATTCCTCTTCATGTAATTAAGAAGATCGTTTAGGTTATTCTTCACCCATTTAAAGAAAATTGTAAGGGTTTTTCTTTACCCTAAAGAAGATTATTTTTTAATGAAACTTTAAAATGGGATTTTGAAGAGGATACATAAGCAAAGGGTTAGTTGCCAAACCACCATAAAAATTGATTGTGTATCTTGTCTTCCCTTTACTCCTTTATTTACTTGTTATTATGATTGTTCTTAAATTGTCTACTTTTGAATTATATTGATTTATATTGGCATCATCATCATCATTTTGAGTTGAATTGTGATTAAGGACTCCATCCTACATAAAAATTGACTTAGGTATAAACTTAAAAATGTTTTTTAAATATCTTAGTCACCCTCCTCTTAAGTGTCATTAGGGTTAATAATTGGTATTAGATTTAGTCTAACTTTTTGCATATAGATTTCTAACAAAATTAGTAAGTAAAGGTCATTATTATAAGTTCGGATGCATTAAGTTTTTTCATGTAGTCAAAAGAGACAATTTATAAGTAGAGCACCATTTTTTAATGGAAATGACTTTTCATATTAGTAAATTAAAATGAATTTTTTCCTAACAGGTGAAAGTGTATATTTATGGGAAATAGTTTTTAATGTCTCTTTTTATTCATTCCAAAATAGCATACAGGAAAAAAGTTCATAAGGTGAAAGAGGAATAGAGTAAGGAACTTATTTCTTTAAATAACAATACTATGCATATTTTATTTTGTGTATTAGATAGAAATGAATTCAATAAAATTTTAATATACAAATCAGCTGATGAGATTTGGTGTAGATATAAGTTATTTATGAAGGAGTCGATCAAGCTAAAGAAGTGGAAAATGAACATTTAAAGTAGGAGGAAGCTCATAAGTGATTCATGGCCAATGATAATGATGGGATACCCTCTTCGTCAAAATTTTTTAAAGATAATAATGGTTTTGTTGATGAAAATGTTTATGATGTTTATCTTTCAAAAGATTAACTAGCTAAATGTTTAAAAATCACGAACTTGAGAAGGAAGAAAATTTTACCTAAATATAGAGAGATATTGAAACTTTTAAATGCATGCATGATTGAGAATGAAAAGTTAAAAAAATGAAAAGCATGACAGGTTAAAGGCTAGAAGTATAAAAGTTACCAATAATGATAACATGGATAAATTGTTGCTTGAGAATGAGTTAATCGAATAGGAAGTCAATGCTATCAAAGAGTCTTTATCAAAATTCAATTAAGAAAGTGAAAAATTGGAATGCATGTTTGGAGCTCAAAAGGCTTTACATGATAGGTATGGCTAAAATTGTATTTATAGGAGTATATCTAATGCCAAAATAAAATTTGAGAGAGGAAAAAATTTACATGATGAACATTTGCCTAGATCACTATATGAGAATGATGTATCATTTTCTAGATCCCAACATAAAAGAAATCATCATGCATTTATGTATAGTACTAAGTCTATACCTAGGAGGCAAAGCCATCTTAGAACGAATAGGTATAATTGTACGCGTTACATAAGACCAACTAGAGTTATTTATTTTATACTCCACACATGCATGAATATAATTATAGGAAAACACCTTACATAAATCCACGGCCCCACTATAATTCCGTGAGAGCTTACAATGAACAAAAACCTTAGAATGCATATGTACACAAGAATTATAAGAATCAATATCATGAATACAATGCACATATAATATGGTATTTCTATGGTGATTTGGTTATGTAGAAAAACATTTATTTTATTAAACAAAGATTTTTTAGAAAACTCTCAAGCATATGGGTTAAGAAAGGTGTTAAAATGAACTCCCAAAAACCCATATTCATATGGTACCTAGAACATGTTAAATTATTTATTTTGTAATTCAATATCAATTAGTGCTAAATAGATATAATCAATTAGTGTCATCTCCATCAATATTAAATGATGATTATGTAATGGTATCTTTAAGAATATCAGCAATAGTACCACATAAATCAAACAAGCATTTTGTTAAACCAACTAAGAAAGATAATAAGGTAAAAATTAAAGGTATATAAAGGAGGTATATAATAGCCCTGATATTGAATTTGTTTGAGAATATTGAATTCGACTTACATATGTTTGGTCGAAAGATTTGTTGCATATATTTAGGGGGAGGCATTATATAAGTAAGATAGAGTGATTTTTAAAATTTGTATCATTTTTGCACTTTCCCTTTATGATAGAAAGATTTGAAAAACATAATTTTTGAATATGCGCTTTCCCCTTATGATGGAATTTTTTAAAAAAAAGAAAGGGGGAAGTGATGTTTACATGTTTTAGAATTCTTTCTTGATGCACGATTTGAAAACTTCTTTTATGAATATTTTTCTCTTATATGATCAAAATTTTTATAATGCATAAATTTAGATGAAGTACATGATTTGTTATCTTTCTATTGTTATTGTAAGGTTCTAAGAGAGATTTGGTGATATTAGATGGTTTATACAAAGAGATATTTAGCCTAATTTGTGTTTGTTATAAGTTGAAATGTAGGTTTAATCCCAAAGATACAAATTTTAGTTGAAAAGGAAAAGTTTATAGAAAAATTAAATAAGGGAATCAAAACATAGAGTATCAACGACAATCTTCAATGGACTGTTGATGCCCCAAGAATCATTGTTGAACCTTGACTTTAGGGACTTAAATAGTGGGTCTTATATGATACCATTGATAGCACTATTAACTGCAGTTCAACATTTAAGAACTGATTTTCTCTATGGGACTCAAGGATATTCAAGTCTATTCACTCCCCAAAATGGCTTAACATTAATTAGGGGAATATTTAAGGCCAAGAGCAGATCATTTTCATTAACTTGTGCTCTCATTTTAGGCAGCCACTTTTTTCTTTTTAGTTTCTTCATAGTTTTAGGGATTTTAGCATTCTTTCATCCTATATTTGAGAGTACTCTTAGATTTTATGTTCTAGATAGATTAGATACCTTACTTTAAATGGGTTTTTGTTATTACTTTATTGTTATTTCATTACTTCCCATGTTCTTACATTCAAGTTCATTTTTAATACTTGTCTTGTTAAAACATTTTAATATTGTTAAATAGATTATTGAATCTTTAATTTCATTGTCTCTACTTGCTTATTCATCATATTTATGTTAATTATATATTCTATTTTGTTTAAATTCATTATACTAGGTTAATTTTCTATGTCTTAGAAGATATTAAAGGAAGGAAAGGTTTACAATTGTGAGATATGAATTGCATTTTATTAGGTATTGTATTTTTATGCTAATATTAAGTCAAAATTTTAGTTAAATATCAAGAACTAGGGATTATGAATAAGTTTTATCATCTTATTTATGATTTATAATTTGAATGTAAGTATCGGCATGTAATCCGTAATTGTCATTAGTTTATACTTCAAGTAGTAATAAGGTCATTGAATTTCTAATTAAAATTTAGTCAATTAAACTATAGATTTAATTCTTTAAGTTGTGATCCAATCTTGTGGATTATGACTTAAGTTAACTATTCCCTATTTTTTAATGCTACTATACTATTAAACTAGAGAGTTTGCTTTAGGTATCATGTAGAGAATTTGTTCTAAGTTATAATGTAGTAGGGGGTTGATAGGAATGAGTTTTATTATATTTTTGTATGCAAAATTCATGTAATTTCATTCTTATTGTTACATGGAGATGTCAACATTTTAGTGTTAAGCTTTCTTTAGAGTGATGCCAAGAACATGTTTAAAGGAGTCTCCTTGGACTTTTATTTGTTTGCCATTATTCCTTCAATTTATTTACATTTTTCATTTAGACTTAATCGTTTTATTTTTATTTTCAAATGTTATATGCTCATATTTCTAAATGTATTGACATTTAGTTTACTAGTTTAATGCTTTTCTTGGATTAGACGCTTTCCTTTGATTCTTTTTCATGTTATTAAGTGATGTATTTTTATGTTGTTCCCTTGTATGAACCTTGACTTTTAATTTATTTAATTAAGTATGGATTGTGTTAATTTAATCTTTGTTTTGGTTGATTTGAGCATGTGTGACTAGTTTCTTTAGGGTTTTAAAATATAAGAAGGATGAAGGAAGGAATAACTAATTGAGATAATGTGTTTATGTTTGTATTAATTTGGTGTTTTTAAGCTTAGTTTGGTTTAGAACTTCGGTTAAATGTTATGAATTAGGTATTATCTTTAGGCTTGATCACCCTTTAAGTAATTTTCTAATTTGAATGTTAGGATTGAGCATGTGATATATGATTGTCTTTGGCAATTACAAAAGTAGTAATAAGTTAGTTAGATTTGTTAGGATACTTATCCAACTAGTCTAGGGATTCATATCTTTAGGTTACAATTTCTGAACTTGTATGTTAGTGGCTTAAGTTAGTCATTCATTAATACATAATATGTCTTCACTATTAAATCTAGAGAGATTATTCTAGGTTATAGTGAAGATAAGGGCATTTCTAGAGCTTATTAGATCTACCTAAGTTAGAGAAACTGAGGGTTTGAGAGCTTGTTTAAAACTATATGTTAGCACCTTGATTAGAGCACCTTTTATATAAATTCGAGGATCAATAGTTATTTTAAAATCTTGATAATACCTTCAGTCTATTTCTTTATTATTATTAGTAGTCTTTCATGTTTTGCTTCGTGTTTGTCCTTTTTGTTGTTTTTATTGCATCTTAACTATGTTAGTTCTATTTACATTCAAGGGTTTTCATTTTTGTTTTTTCTTTACAACATTAGAAATAACATTTACCTCCTAACTCCCTGTGGATTTGACCCTAGCTCACCCTATTACACAATTCGATAATTAGGTTTATTATTTGATAGTTAGCGACAGACTTTCAAATTTTTTGCTTCGTTACTGTGGAGCTAGCTCTTATGTTTTAGCTATTTCTTGTGTTGTCTTTATTTTTAGTTTTTGTTGCTTTTGGTCATCTTGTCTTCTTTTTATTTTAGTTTCTTAATTTTTTTAGATTTTGATAATCTTTTATATGCTTTTTATTCTAATTTTTCTTAATATCCTTATTCTAATAATGACTTTAAATTTCTTGCTACTTTCAGGTTAGAGCATTAAGTGGAAAATTTCACATCCTTAGCCGTGAAAGTATCGATGGATGAAGACCAAGCTAAAATATGCAATGTTTGCTTATTTTTGGGTTATCCTACTTCTACAAGTGTTATATTGCAAAACTAATAGTACAGGTTCGATTCTCTACTATACTATTACTAAGACCAGTGACACTTCCAACCCATGCCTCCACCTCCACCTCCTCCTCCACTATAGCCATCACAAGCTAATAAGATGTCCTTAGAAGAGATCATAATGAGTTTAGTGACAAGCATTGTTCAATTTCAGAAGGAAATGAGGAACAATTTGAAGACCTTGGAAGAATAATTAGGCCATTTAGCAGAGGTGGTTTAAAGCATAAAAGCCTAAGTGTCTACAAGCATGCTTAGTCAATTCAAGGGAGCACTAGAGGAGGAGGTATATGAAGTTTCATCAGAGTGTGGAGGCCAATGGGAAAACCCAAGAGTATAAGCGAAAGAGCAAGAGCAGCTAAAAGAGGAAGAGACCTTCGCTCAAGAAAAGAAGGAGGGTGCGCAACCTCCTAAGGTAAGTGATACATTTCATGTTATTGTTAACCTAATTTTGCTTCCTTTTCCTAGTAGTTTGAAAAAAAGAGGAAGAAGAAGAGAAGATGGAAAAACAAGAGCTGCAACAAGTGAAGTTTTTGAAAGAGTTGTAGGCGAGCAACCTAGAAGCTAAAGGTGGCAAGAAGGATGAAGAGTCTCCACACCTTTGGCGATATTATTACAAAGACCATCCTGGGAGAAGGGAGATTTGCATATCGGAGAGTGAACCATAGACTTTGATAACAAGATGATATAGTTCCATGCCTTTAAAGTTATGTAACATCCAATTTTCGAGCCTTCGAGGGAAGTTGTTCCAGGTTCATCTATAAGTTTGAGCATGTTTCCTATTAGTTTTGATAATAGATAATGTAAACATTATGGGTTAAACTTATGACCTTAACTCGTGGGGAGGCAACCCAACCTTTTAATAAAGTTTTTTTGTCTTTTCATTTTGTTAGCTAGTTCTTTAAATGCTTTGTGTTTAAGTGCTT
Organism: Pinacopodium congolense; assembly: GCA_028565735.1. NCBI lineage: Eukaryota > Viridiplantae > Streptophyta > Magnoliopsida > Malpighiales > Erythroxylaceae > Pinacopodium > Pinacopodium congolense. Next base: position 2,047 of record JAOXYD010029766.1, on the reverse strand, counting down.
TTCTTTTCTATGTTTGTTTTATAAGAAGCTAAGTGGAAGCAAAAGTGGGAGCTATGATCTCTCTCTCCTTCTAGCACTTCATGGATTGTCTCGATTTCAGGGGAGTTTTCTTATTCCTATCCTTGTGTTTTATTGATTTTAGGATATTGAGAATAATGTCTAGTATAAGTGTGGGGGTAGGGCAAGGTTTAAAATTTTGGAATACTTAAATTATTATGAGTTTGATGGTAATGATTTAAATGTGTTAACTTGAAATGATTTTGATCTTTAGTTAATAGTTAATTACTGTACTTAAAGGAATTGATGTTTTTAATTTGAGGATCTTTTCTCAGTTCTTGAAATGATGCTAACTTTTTTGTTTTTCCTTTTCTTTTAAGTGCCTTGCATGTGTTTAATAACTCATTTGTATGATATTTAATGTTTGAGTCCATTTTATATGGTTTTTCATATGAATATTCAATGGGATGTTTAGAATAAAGTGTCAAAAGAAAAGAAAGAAAGAAAAAATAGAAAAACAAAGCTAAAGAAGAAAAAAAAGAAAAAAAGAGAAAAAGAGAAAAGTGTTCTTGTTATCATATTGTTGAAAGCATTTTTGTTTTGTGTTGTTAAATAAGAAACATCTTTGTTCTTTTGTATTGTTGTTTGTATTGGGCAATTCCCACTCCACTGGCTTCAACTCAATTTAAGATTGAAGTTATTAGTGATACTTTTAGCCATTTGCGATAGTGATCTAATCTAGTAGCTGAGGGTATTTATAACAGGTGTTAACTTTCGCATAAAAAAGTTAGATGACCTTTCAAACAAGCATTGATCAAATCTCAAATTGTATCATTTTCTCATTTTATTTGGTCGTTTTGAGCATGCTTAATTAGTTTATGCGATAACCTATGCAAAATGATTTGAATTTTAGATATCATAAATATTGGGTTAATTTTTTACTAACCATGTGCTTTACTTGTGATTAACTTGTTTTGATCATAATAGAGTTGAAATTTATTAGTTAGATTAAAGGAATTAATTGATTTATATTGTACCAAATTAGCTATTAACTCTTCATTAGAATTGTTTTAAGTGAAGCATTTAAGTTATTACTTGAGGAAAAGCAATAGTTAAAGTGTGGGAATATTTGATAAAATTAAATTATCTTATATTTTCTTATGCATTTCAATGTGAATTCAACCTTATTTTGGTGTTTAAATGCTTATTTTGTGTTCATATTGAGTTTATATGAAGGTTTAATTATTGAACACAAATATAAGTCAAAAGGAAGAAGTTTGGAAGAGATTTGGAGAAAATTGGAGCAAAAGGTCAAAGGACTTATGTTTTAAAACAAGGAAAAACTTTTTAAAGAAAACATCTTTTATAAGGAGATTGGCAATAACATTTTTAGTTTGCAAAGAGAGGAGTTTTCCATATAAAGTTGGCAAGTGGCGTTTAAAAAAGATTTGGAGAAGAGGGAAAAAAACTTAAAGAGGTGTTTAAAAGCTTGGCATAGACGGTAGCAAAAATTGAAAAAGATGAGCTCTTCTTGGATGGGAAAAGCGTCCCACTTTTTAAGACATAAAAAGACAAAAATCTTTGACCAAGATTTCGCTTTTATATGAGAAAAAATCTTTTCAGGAGAAGTAAAACACATTTAAAAAGAGAGGAGTAAAATGTGATTAAAGGAGGACCTTTAAAAATGGGAGATCACGAAGCCCTAGGAAGTAAGTGGACAAAAACTTTGCAAGAAAATGTTTTAAAGTGGGTGTGTGGAGCTTTAAAAGCTTGGTAAGGGGACAAAAACATTTTATTTACAAAGGATGAGCTTTCTTAGGCATAGTAGACGACAACGTTTTAATAAGGGGAGATTTCCATATATAAGGCAGTAGCAAATATAGAAAAGGAGAGCCGCATTCATCACTTTTGGCCTCTGATAGGGGTCAAATTGATATGATTTTTATAGTTAATTTGATGAATTATGACCCCTGTATCAGTGTTTAAATGTTTAATTGATGCCCCATAATGTTTGATTTGCATATTGGAGCTTAATTATCAAGATTGGAGC